>PVIR01012050.1:0-45691 GCA_004026965.1 Petromus typicus | reverse complement strand
CTTACACACACACACAAAACTCAGTAGACATATAATATGCGACACTAAACAAATTTAAGTAACTCCAGAGTTAACTCTGCAATAAAGCAGAGAAGAAAAATACAGAGGGAACAAACAAAATAAGGAAAAAGATAGTGAATCAAAATCTGAATTGTCAGTAAATACACTAAATTTAAGTGATGTATTACTTCAATTAAATGAAAATATTCTAGTCTAGATAAAATATAAGACTCAACTACATGCTGCCATTAAAAATGTCTTTCAAGTACAACAATTCAGGAAGGATAAATGTGAAAGAATTATAACAATTTGTTGTGCTTAAACCAACCTAAATGAGGCAGTGGAGTGATGCGAATCCCAGACAAAATGGCCGTCAGAGCACAAAATTTCTCTAGGATGTTACACCATGACAAGTCAATTTACAGAGACAGTCAGACCACATAAAATGATAATGCTTCTTAAACATAGCCTTAAAACACAACCAAAAACTTTATCAGTCCAAAAAGAAAGCTATACAAATATATACTTATTGTTAAGGCATCAATACTTCTCTCTGAATAATTAATATAAGTAGAAGACAGAAAATCAGCACGGATGCAGAAGACCTGACTACACCAGTATCTAAGGGGCAGTAGCTGAGATGTACAGGACTCTCTGCCCAGAACAGCAAACAGAGAGGGCAAAACAGACCTCATCCTGTGACAGAACGAACTTTGTCAAAATAATGAGAACTAAGATCATAGTGCATGTTCTCTGACCATACTGAAATTCAATCAGAAATAAATATCATTTAAAAAACTGAAAAATCTCTAAATGCTGCAGAATTGTTCACATAGTTCTAAATAATCCATGAGTCAAAGATGAGGTCTCAAGAGGAAATTAGAAAATATTCTGAAATAAAGCAAGAATAGAACAGAATAAATATTGTGGGATGCAACTAAAGCAATGCTCTGAAATTTACAGGGTCTGATGCTTTTTTTAAAAATACAAAGGAAGGTCTGGGGATTTAGCTCAGTGGTTCTGGTGCGTACCTCACAAGTGCAAGGTCCTCAGTTCGATCCTTGGCACCAAAAAGAAAAAAAAAACCTCATTACCCCCTCTTGGCACTAAGTAGACAAGTCAAAAAAGAAGGAAGAAAACAACAGTTACTAACTGACATCATTCTCATTCTTGGACATGTCCTCTTGAAATGGCATAATAGCAGACTGTATCTCTGAAGATTAAAAATGTGAAGATTAAGTGAGAAAATACATATTAAAGTCCTTGAGGCAGAACAAGACACTCACTCTGTACTTCTGTTTTACTTATATACTTTATTTAAAATTATAGGGGAATTTTATTAGTGGTGTTTTCAGCATACAGTGATAATTTTATAATTATTTCCTCCCTAATTTGTTGATGTGATAAAATATATTAATAGAAATCAACATTAATTCATCCAGACATTGTCAGGATAGCTATTTTCTCTAAAATTTTATATGTATAATAATATCTGACATTACTCTATAGTTTCCTTTTTATTTTGGAGGAAAGAGAGCTGTCTTTATTGGGCTTTGTAGCATGAAAGCTATGTTATATTCATGAAATTAGATAAAGATTTTTTCCCATTTTTTCTGGTCTGAAGTAACACAGCACAGAAGTGATCTCATCTATAAAGGCTAATACAAGCCTTAAAAAAAAAAAAGGAAAAACTGATTAAAGGGACAAAAAAACAAAGACCAAATGTAATACATAATCTTGATTGAATCATGAATTTAAAAATGTTTTCTGTAATAACTAGGGAAATTTGAATATATACTGATAAACCCTCTGGTTCCTTGAGTAATTTTAACATAGGTCTTTCATCATTTCTCTAGTGTTTTCCATGGTAAATCATGAACTGGGTATAAAATCGTCATTTTGGAACTAAAAACCTCACCTATTGGCAGGGTCATATAGTGCCATCTAATAAATGGCACATAAAATAAATAGACACATATCTTCACCTAGCCTGACCATTGCTAATAACTTGCATGCTTTGCTTCCTCACCTGTCTATCCATATATACGTATGCATATAGAGTAAATATATTTCTCTGTAAACTTTTAAAATCCATTCCTTTATTTTTCATGAATCATTTGACTCTTATGACACACATCATATATTTGTCTAAATACTGAAGTATACATCTTTTAGAGATAAGGACAATTTCTTAATTACCCCAAATACCACTATCATACCTTAAACAACACTGCTCACATATGTCTATTCATATTTCTCTGGTATCATAGCAAATGTTTTTAAACTTGGAATTTGATTAAAATTATGTATTGCATTGGATCTTTTTTGGGGTCCTTAATAATTTTTTTCCTTTTAAAAAATCTTTAAGATACTGATTTTTTTTTTATTTGGAAGAAACCAGGTCAGTTGTTTCATACATTGTTCCACATTCTGGTTTGTTTGTTTCTTCAGAGCATCAGTCAATATATGCTTTGCTCTGTTATATTTCCTGTGAGTTGGAAATGAGGTCAAAGCTTAAAATTCAGGTTAAACGTCTTTTGGCAAGAATATTCTCAATGATAGTGTGTGCTTCATAATTTCAGACCAGCAGGCATATGCAGTCAGACTGTCCCACCATTGATCATACTGTTTTTCATATGCTTCTAATGGTAACCTCTTTTAGAAAGGATTTGTTTTCCTTTATAATTTGTTTTTCCTCCATAAAACAATACCTGATACTATGTAAATATCCTGTTTCCAACAGTCTTTTACCCAATCTTTTGAACATCCATTGATGACCCTTCCTGACCCATCTATTAAGTTTGGGATGACTCCATTTTGATTTCTCTTTGATATATAAGTTTTTAAGAAATTGCCAAACATTATTTTAATAAACTTTTACTTACTTCTGATTTATTGAATTATAAAAATATAAACTGTAGTCATTCTACTTTTCAAAATGTAAGATTTTATTTGTGACCAAGAACAGAATTTATTTGGATGTAGACTTCACGCACAGGTATTTGATATTTTTTAAGAAGAAATTTCTATACATATATATTGATTTGGGTTTTTTATTATGCTACTTATTTTCTCTGTATCTGAATATTATGGCTACTTGTCTGTGACTCTGAAAGAAGAATGTTAACTTTTCCACTTGTACATTTTATAATCAATACTTTGAGTTTTCATTTCCTCTGTATGTATGAGAGGATGGTATGTTTGTGTGGTATATCATTTTATGATGGAGAATCTTCACATTTGCCTTTGCATTTGTCTGACATCTCTTACTTATCACAAAAGTAGAACATAAAATGGCCACATCCTCCTTGCATATTCAGACTCCTCCATTACTTTCCTGTCTCCATGACAAGGGCCTAAAATGCAGAGCTGACATGGTACTCAGAAGTCACTCTGACTATGACAGGAGAGGGGACTTCTGTCCTCACCCTCTGTCTCACTTCGGTCACCCACAGGCAATGAGTCAGTATTGATTGAAGGAATTTCAGTTTCTAATCCATTTAGTTCCCCGAAATTCTTAACTTTACCTCAGAAAATAATCTTAGTTTTTAATCTGTTATAATCTTTTTTTGTAATATGCATTTTAAATCTTAATGAAACTGTTTAAGAAAAATTACTGTACCAGATCCAAAGAGTTACAATAAAACCCCATGCATCTACCCTAAAGACCAATTGCATAGCCAAAATATGGCATTTTAAGTAGAGTTTTTAAAAATAAGTGCTGGCTTTTACCATACAGAGTCACTTTGAAGAAATCACTTAAAATGGGGAACTGCCCATTAGAGGCAAAATACACTTTAATGTATTTTTCATTATACTCAGGACAATGATCTGATTTGTAAAAACAGTAGAGAAATTTTAGAAGAACATTAGCTCTTCTTTTTTACCAAAAAACACTGCCCAGTGATACATTTGCAGTGAGTACAATGGGCCAGTGACAAAGCTGCGGCCGTGTTAGGACATGATAATTCAAAAGTGTCTCTGCCCAGTTGCTTCTCGCTAACACAGGCCAGTTTCTCTTGTCCTCTGCAAGACTAAATGCGAACAGCAGGGAGAACCTCCTCCCCCTCAAGCCTCCTCTCCCTCCTCCTAGGGGCTGTCCCCACATAGCCCCCACTAGGGGACTGCCATGTGGCACTCCCAGGTCTAGCCCCTTACCTGCCCTTCAAGCTCTGCCACACTACAGCCTGCGTCTTGGGGCCTGCAGCTTATTCTGATCTAGCTACCAAAATAATCCCCACTTTATCTTTTCTACTTGTCTGTCACCGTGGGTCTAAGCACGTTGGTACAGCACCTATGTTGTCTTAACGGGATTCTCAAAGGCACAGCTAGGTGTGTTTGAAACAGTAAGTTCTGTATTGTACTGACAAGCACTAGGCATTTGAACAAGTGTGAAATTTATGTGAATATCAAAATAAAGCATGCCTGTTGTCTAAAACTTAAAAGCTAAGAAAATATCCAAAGGAATAAAATTTACATAGAGTCATTTCACACAGAGGTAATTCCTATTAACACTTTTGTAGATTTTTTAAAGCCTTCTACAAAATTCAGATTTCTTCGTAGTCAAAAAATATAGTATCATCCCTATTTAATTTCATTAGCTAACCATTAGAATTATGTTCTCAAGGACTTGAATAAACAAAATCATATGATCGTATTAAAATTACTTTTTACAACTGGTATTAAAACAGATTAAACTAGAATAATTTTAGACTGGTGTAAATGATACTGTGATTATTTCAGTCATGTACATGAATTTCTGATCATTTTCTTTGGGTAGGTTAATAAAAGTGGGATTAAGGGGTCAAATGGTAGAATATTTTTAAAGCTAAAAATATATTTAGCCAAATTTCTTTCTGGTAATGTTGAGTCTGTTTAAGAACCAGCAGTCTAACTTATTCTTTCCTCAGTGATTTTCCCCTACATGTATTAGTCTAGGATTACAATGTGTTTTGGAGATACCTAATAGTCTTTTAAATTTGGTGCTGATCCCAGAAATCCATTTTTCTGAGTCTGTGGAAGGACATTGATTTCTTCACTCAACAGAACATCTTGATGGGCTCTGTGCTGATTTTCTTGCCTGAGGCCTGAATGTGGAGCAGTAGTTCCAAACTCAGTGTTGGACAACAGACTGTGTATATGCCTAGGTCTTCTCAGTGCCCATCTGGCTATATATCGCATAGTTTTCCTGGAGTCCTAGCCCACAGGTCCATATGCAACATTTCTACACAGGACTTTCTGCTCTTCTTGGGGCTTGATTTTGAGGCCCCAGGACTAATGCTGCTCACTCCATTCCTGGAATCTCCACAGTTGACCATCACATTACTAATGAGATCTGAATGCAATCTGTCATTGCAGATGTCAACCCCCATCTCTCATGCGCTCCTTTTTCATTCCCATTTATTCAACAAATATGTACTGGGCTTCTAGTCTGTGCTACCCAATGGATAAAGAGTAGAATAGAAAAGACAAAGGTTCTCACCTTCATGTACCTGACAGTACTCCACTATATCCATCTCCCAGCCCTGTCCTGTAACTTTTTGCTATAACTATTTACATTGACACAAAGTCTCCAAACCAGGGCAGGAAGTGGAGCCATGAAGAAAGTGTGTTCCTGCTCTTTTGTAGGTAAGTCAAGAACGTTCTATGAGGTCAAGTAAGAGTAAGCCATTGGTTGCAGCTTCAAAATAGCCCTATCAGGCTTACATTATTGTAATAAATAAATTATTGTAATTGTAAATCCCACCCGTGAGATTTTAAAGCTAGCTTCTCCATGATATGAGGTTCATGTGCAACTGGCGTTATTTGCCTCTTCTCGGCTTTGCAAGTCATTTTAGTAGAAAGTTAGTACTCAGCGTGAAGGAATACTAACTGGAAACCATTTTGAACAGAAGTCATACAGGGAATTAGCAAACTGCAATTTGCCTTTTTCTTCCAAGTAAGCTTGGAGGCAATGATTTTCAGAGAAAATATTTCTGTTGGTGACCAAAGAAACAAAATTATGGGAACAAACAAATTTTATAAACTAAAGATGCTATGGCATAATTTGGGGTTTTTTGATCATTTAATTTATTTAATGTTTCTGCCTTCAATCCTCAACACAAACATTTGGCAAGAATATTTTTCCACTTGCTGAGCCAAATCCACAGACTGAGTCTGTGTAACTCAGTAGGATACCAAGGTGAAATGGAAATCTGGCCTGTATTTACATCTCCACATAAATTGCTCATTGGGTTATGCAATGGTCCCACAGCTTCCCAATAACGTAATTCTGGCTTCCCTCAAGTGTATTTGTAGTATTTTCCATAGGTAGGGCTTCTAGGGATATAATGAGGTAGATTCAAATACGTGACACATATCATATGGATATAGAAAAGCAAGATGATGTCAACTGTGAATTCCACACATGTATTTCATGGATTTGTTTCACCAAGCAAACATCCTTCTTCCAAATATGCACACTATACCCATCAGTGCACCATCACACACTATCTAGCTACCTATCGCTCATCCATCAAATTAAGCACTTCAGTTTCCCCCCAATGATCCATACTATTTCTCTAACACAAGCTTTTCCTTCTTCCAACACAGTCTTTTCCCTCATGTTACCCAGATGGCTTCTGTTTTTCCTCTTGCCTCACACTCTGAGGCGGCCATCTCTCCTGAGAACCTTGCATTAGTGCACTTTGGCTCCAGCTAAAGGAAGTTCTCCCCTGTTTTGTGCTCCGGTCACATCTCCACATTTCCCCACACAGGTTACACTCCCAGAAAGAATTCGTGGTGCACTTACATGGCTAACACCTGGGACTTCCGATGGTGAGGGTGAGCACAGACCCCTATCCTCCACCCCATGGCTCTGGACAGCGCACAGCATGCACTAGGCACTCGGCCTTTTGAGGAAGTTCCCAAGCCCATTCACATTCCCTCTCTGCAGGCTGGAAATTTCTATGTTCTCTTCTTTGCTCAAACTCCTGTCCTCCTTCTCCTAGTTTATCCTTCAATCTGATGATCTTCCCAATAAATTAAAAGAGTAAAAGCCATCAACAGGTGGAGACTACAGGGCCCCCACTATGACCATGTGCCTTCCTGCTTCGTGCCCTTAAACTCTAGCTCTTGGCTGACTCCAGTGAACAAACAAGCCAGCTTCACGGCAGTGCCAGTCCACCCTCCATCTGCATGCCAGTCACATCATTTCTCACTCGCAGGACTATCTCTGTCTCCTCTTTCATAAAATCATGGCGTCAGCATTCCTATCTCTTCTCCTTCCTATAATCACTCTGTCTTCTCTACAGGATAATTTTAAGCCTGACTTCATAATTCTCATCTTAAAAAAATAAAAATAAGAAAATTTTCCTCCCCATCCAAGACTCCAGGCATAGCCCCATTCATCTTCTGCCATGTCTTTCAACAAAATCCCTCAAAAGAGTTAGCGACTCACAATGTCTACAGACCCCCTGCCTGTTTTAAACCTCCCCTGATCAGGCAGCAGCCCGCTAGTCCACATAAGCTATTCTTGCTAGTCTTGGTACTGCTCTCTGTGTTGCTAAATCCAATGATCAAGCCTCACTTTTCCTTTTTATTGCACGATTAACCACATTTGACAAAACTGATCCTCCTCCTTACTCAAAATCCTTTTTTCACTTGGATGCCAGGACATACTGGAATTAAGATTTTCTTAATATTTCCCTGGTTGCTTCTTGGACAGTGTGTAAGTCTGTTTTTCCTGCAACTAATCCTGATATCTCAATGGCTGGTCACCACAGAGATACATTTCTTATTCCCACTCCATGACCTAAGGCCTGTGGTCAGCTACTGGGCAGCTGCTTGTTGTGCTCATCTGTAGCTCAGCCCAGCTCAAGTCATCAGAGCTGGGTCTCTGTGCATCTTTCTTTCTCGTTCTCTGGCCCAAAGGAAGAGAGCAGCCCCATCCACAGCACACCATCCTCTCTTGGATGAGGGCAAGAGCAAAAGACAGAAATACTGAAAGTCTCTAAGAGCTCCTGCTCTACAGACTGCAGAGTAAAAGCACACCTTGTGAAGTTGCTGCATTCCCACTAAGAGCCCACTCAGGAGTATGTCTCCCATTGACTGCTGTGTGTGATGAGGTAGAGATGCCTATGTGGAGCATCTTAGCTGCTGCCCTAATACATTACCTGGAGGAGCAAGGAGCTCACAGCAGATGAAGAAGCTAGAGCAGTTCAGTTCCGGGTCCAAGGGAACTTCAGGTTACCCCAGCTGTCACATTCCCATTGGAGCCAGCTTCCAGTGCCCACCAGAGCCAAAGGAAATACACTGTGGTCACACTAGTGAAATGAGTCCCTTCTTGCCCTGTAACTCTTCTCTTAATGTAACATTGGAAGAGCTAAGCTAGGAAATGAGGGTAAGACAATAAAAGCCGTGGGAGAAAAATAAATAATACCTCTTAGACTCAAGCTGGTAAGAACGAATGCTGTCAGCGGAATTCAGGTTCTGTTATTACATGCAACTGAAAATAGTTACTACGGAGCTGATACTAGTTCTAAGATTAGAAGTAAGCAGAGGACTTTAAAAAGAATTCAGAGAGGAGTAAAAAGTCCCTGGAATCTGCCAAAGGGAGTCCAAGGAAGT
Source organism: Petromus typicus (assembly GCA_004026965.1). Lineage (NCBI taxonomy): Eukaryota > Metazoa > Chordata > Mammalia > Rodentia > Petromuridae > Petromus > Petromus typicus. Next base: position 37,084 of record PVIR01012050.1, on the reverse strand, counting down.
GGTGGGGGGTGTGTGCGGTAATTCTCTTGACATCTGTGACCCTGAGATATGAGAGGCTAGAACCTTAGAACCTTAGTTTTCAATTGGCTGGCCTTGCATTTGACCCTGTTTATGGGAGGGAAATCTAGGCATTGGGCCAATTTAGAACCAAACAATTTCGCGGCTGGGATGCTGGGCTTCGTTTCCTTTGTCATTTATAAACACAGTGGGAGCTGACTTCAGAATGTTTTTAGGAAGTCAGTAAAAACATTTAGGTGTAGCTACTCCTGGTTTATGAAATTTCATGTATTGTTTTGACCTTGCCTATGCTTCAGTATGGAAATAAAAAGCCTGCTGTGGTGCTGGAGTATGGAGGCACATTAAGCCATCACACCACCCACTTCAAGCTCAGGAAACTCTGAACCAGATGTCCATTTCCTACTTTGGCAAGCTAAGGAATGCAAATGGAGTCTGTGACTAAGGGTAACATGACTCAGGTTAAGAACTGGGTGGATGGAATTCATTTCCTGGCCAAGAGAATCACAATTCAATTGCTGCTAGAGTTAAGCAGAAAATATATACTTTTGCCTTCATTAGCTCTATTGTTACTTTTAAAGACCCACTGAGAATATAAGATCAAACTTAAACATGATAGCACAAATTCTAGTTATTGGAAATGAAAAGAGCCACTGGGAATATCTCCTTCCATTTCCAGTTCTCCCCATGCTCCGTGTCTGACCTTAGACTTCCCACTTCATCTTCACTGTGGCCCATTAGCACCCACTATCAAGCAAATAAAAATGCTCAGTGAGACACCAGCTTGACTAACAGGATCCTTCACCTGTGGATTTATTTGTTTACCTAGTAATCATTTCTTAAAATGGTCCTCTCCCCGGAAGCACCTCAAGGCACAAGCTGCACATTAACACAGTAATTAAAATAGATATCACATTACGGAAGAGCAATTAAAAGAACAGCAAGTGAGGTTCTGTCGTAAAACACTAGGTATGCTGAAAACCTTTACAAAACTTCACCTCATCGGTGCACTAGGTCCGCATGTCAGGAGCCCGGGAACCTTTGTTGTGGCTTTGAGAAATCAGAAATGGAAAGCGTGCTGATGTGAGTTATTTTAAACCTTGCCCTACAGTGTCATTTTCCTCCTCCCTCTTCTATTCACCTATGGAGGTGGCTTGTTTTATCATGTGTCTTAATGTGTCTCTTTAGCCAGAAAGGGTTACAGAGGATTCAAAAGCCTCTTTCTTTCCCAGAGGCTGTAACTTGAGCCCTTAGCCATACTTTACATGGCTTAAATGGCAGTTGATCATGCTTAAGTACTGGAAACAATCAAACGATCATAACCCCAGAGAACATTCTTCCAGCTGAGAAGGAAAAACCCTTGTCATTTATCCCCCGTTTTCGCCCCATCGGGCCTCAGAGCCTGGTTTCCTCTCAGACCTTGTGTTCTCTCTCCATGCTGTGGAGCACCTAAGCAGGGTGCTGTTAGTCCCTCCCAAGTGACCTCTCCACCCCTTTCAATTTCTACTGTTAATAAAGCTGGTTCGTAATGTGTGGAAACTCGTGAGAGAAGGGCCACAGAGAGGCTAGCACAGAAAAGACAAAAACTGGAATTTGCATGAGTAGCTAGCAATTTAAGAAAGCAGTAACACCACAGTCGTCCAATTGTTAAGCATGTGAGAGCCTAGTGAGTGATCTGTACCAGGAAACGGAAAAAATACTCATTTCATTGAAAGGGGTGCATCCTCACACTCACTGATGTGGTACTCGTTAAACATAAATGAAATCCTTTCTGGAACTGTCCTATGGGAAGCCCGTCTTGTTTGTATAAAATTGCCACTCAATACCAATTTTGATCTAGTCGATCTTAAGTACCATGGTTCTATTACAAAGGTGCCAAACTCTGTACCCTTGTCCACCTCTTGTCCCTGCCTCTAGAAATTCAGCAAATCAAGCCCCTCAGTACTCCACACTCTATGAACTTCATACCCAGTGCCTTGATGCCTCCTCTCCCTACTTAAGGTGAAATTTCCCTTTGGTTAGGGAACATTGTCCGTCTCATCGAGCCTTGTAGGAAGTTAAACATTCCCTTCTTGGTGCCTTGTACAGGGATGGACTACTTCAAAATGCAATTGTGTATTTACTGTTGGACTCCATCAGTTAGCCTGTGAATTTACAAATGAGGATCATACTCTGTAGATTTTGGAAAATCCAACAAAACATCTGGAAATACCAAGCAGTTGAGTTTAGGGTTAAAGAGTATTGGTCTTAAATTTAGAATTCACACAGTATTGGCTTTAGCTGTAGAAATGGATCTGGATCCTAAACCTAGCACTTTCTAGAAGTGTCACCTAAGTCTCAATTACCTCATCTGCAAAACAAGAATAACATAGTTCTTATTTAGTCACTTATTCATCAAATACTTATTGATCACCCAGTGTTATCGTGTTTCTCTAGCTTATTAAAGTTGGAAATGGAACTCTAGTTCAATTTTCTAAACTCAAAGTGGGTGGTAGGACCTAACTAAGATTTCATTTCCTAGAGATTATATTATTGTAAGAATGGCAGATAGGAAACAAATAAATAAGTTTGACATTAAATGATGATGATCTTATGTAGGGCTTGGTATACAAAATAGAGTCATGTAAGGTGACAATATGAAAAGTCTGTGTTTTAGGAATAAAAGCCTTTTCTGGGAACGTGACTTTTGATCAGAAGTCTGAATGAGATGTTTCATTGAAGGAGAGTTTAAGCTGAAGGAATAGTGAGCAAAAAGATCTTTAAGAAACACAAGAAAAGTATTATAAAGGTGAATGAGAATTTAAGAAAGACAGGGCTGTAAGAAAGATAGGCAAGGCTCGATTATGAAGGAGCTTGTTAGCTGGGAAAGGTTGGATTTATCATAAATGTGATGGAATATTTTGAAAAGGAGAGTAACAGTGATCTAATTCAATAAAAGGAAAGGTGGATGGGTAGGTGGGTGATTAAATGATATGCTGCTTGGAAGATATTTTCCAAAGTATTCCACATATGGTCAGATTGAGAGTAGACAGTTGAGGTTGGGAACGCATGAGAGAAGGGCCACAGAGAGGCTAGCACAGAAAAGACAAACCAGAGCCCATCAAGGGCATGCCAAACTCATCTCACTGTGTCTTTGTGGAAAGACAACAAGGTTTTCTTCTGAGGAAAAATGTAGATACTAGATCACCTGCAAAGTATTACCCTAAAAGCTTGATAGATGCACAGGCTTACCTATGAAGACGCTTTGGTCAAAACCATTTTCTTTAGAAAAGTAGAGTGACCAATGGCTAATAAGAAAATGACTATGAATGTGCACTAAGGTATCTGACACAGGAGGAACATTAGTCTGATGCCAATGAGGCTCACCTGAGATTTGCTATAAGATTCTCACCTCACTAATGGTAATTTCCTCCTTCCTGACTGCTACACACTCTTTCCCACCTGGTCTGAGGTGGCCTTCACAGCTCCACTTCGTGTTTAACAGGTATTGCACCACAAAGTGAAGGCCAAGACTGGAGAGGTAACTGATACAGATTCTTGTTCAGCCCATTTTCTTACAAATATTGATGGGATTTGCTACTTGGGCAAATAGAAAGCAGGGGTGTGAGGAAATGAGACTTAGACTGGATAAGCTCTGGTAGCAGGGAAGGAGGATGGGAAGGCGATAACCATAAAGGAACAAAACTAGATTAACGAGAGTATGTCTGAAAGGATAAACTTCCTGACATCCAAGGGAGCTATCTCTCAAGCCAGAAAAGAGAATTCTTGATGACAGTGCTGCCTTTAAGTCCATAGTTCTGGAGCAGGTGATGTGAAATAACCATCCCTAAGTTATGCCAGGCAAATTTTAAATCCTTTTCTTTAAGAATATACTTAAGGAGCTTCAGTTTTGTCAAGGTACTGCTTTCAGGGTGCAGTATCTGTGAGGATTTGTACCACAAGGCTATGGTCACACGAGTTTCACATCAAAGAGCAAATGACCGACTGTTTAGTCAAGACCTGCACTGGGAAGCAAAGGCTCACTGGGGTCCTTGGTTCACTCGAGCATGTTCCTATTGCTCCTTTCACATATGGCTTCCTGTGCCCAATGGAATGTGTCCCCACTCAGCCAGTGATAAGCAAAAGGAGAAACCTCAGGAATCCAGGCAGCGTTAACAGAGTGGAGATTAGATGTGCCATTAGACTGATTTAAAGGAGTTTTTGATTTTCTACAGGAAACATTTTGAAATTGTGCTTTCAGCTCTTGCAAAATCCTTAGGTGGGTTGGGTCTTCCCTATAGAAGAGGTGGCAAGCTAAGGTCCAGTGGATTCTTGGCTCTTGTCAGCACATGCCCCCATCTTTATTACACCATGCATCCCATCCTAACAGTCCCTTTCCTGCTGTGGGTACTGCTGGAGTGTAGCTTTCCCTGATCAGGAGGACAATGATAGTTGGGTTGGCCAATTCTGTTGATCAGAGGAACTCATAAGGTCAGAGGAGATTGAACTTGGCACAAGGGTAGCCTCTAAATTCCTGAAGCTGTGGAGCTCAACTTCAGCCTAACTCAAAGCAAAGGTATGTATCACAACTTTAGAAGAGCTACCTCCACCCTGGCATGACTGGCATCTTCTTTGCTTCGTGGTCTCACACATCCGAACCACCTCCTTCCTATCCACTGGAGCGCTTTCCAGACTGTCCCAATCTCTTTTTCTCTAAGTCCAAGTATGAATGTTCTCTTTTCCTTTTATTCAGCTAATGTTTCTTGGATGTTCTGAAGTATGAAGGAAATAGCATGACCCCAAAGGGTTTGGCCTCTTGAGTGGGAGGACAAGTCGCATAGTAAAAACTCCATGACCCCATAGGCCACTGGGAGATTTCTCCCCCCAGGTCTTTGCTCCCAAAGCCTCCAAGGCTCACTTCCCCTTCTCACCCCACCTTCTACCTCAGGCTTAGTATGATGCTGTCATGAGCCTTTGCTGATCCCCTTTGCTCCATGTGCCACAGTGGACTGAGAAAACAGTAAGCTCAGGTGTAGGCAGAGCAAGGTTGTGATTCAAAGATGGGCTCAGAAGTACCAGTCTTTAGCTGTGTGACTTGAAGCAAGTTTCTCCACCTTCCTGTGCCTCTCTCTGTCATCTTCAGTTGGAGTGATACTCCATCATACAAGTTCCTTATGGGGGGGTTGAGGAGTTAGCCCAAGGGAAAAGCTCAGAATGGTGCACATGATAAATGCCTGCGGTTGCTATCCATTCAAAGGCCGTCGGCAGTAGGCTGCATGACTCTCTGGGGTGCAGCTCTGTTCATTTATCTTTGAGTCCTCACCACCTGCCCCGAGGCACAGAACAGACTGGACAAACACACCAGCTGAATATTGAACAAACTGAAGATTTGAACAGATAATGAATCAACAAATAATTGAACCTTAGTAAGGACATAAGATGCAACGCCATATTGGAGAACAGCCCAAGGCGCTCAGATCCAAGAAACTGAGTTGGGCCAAAAACATGGCTGTTATCAGTCAGAGGAGGGCCTATGTCCTCTCAAGCATCAGCATTCCTGGATTGGGCAGTATGTGGCTCTGAAGCCAGCACAGAGGATTGACTATCCTTGGCCAATGGCTAGAGACTGTGGCCCCATCCTCCCTTGCAAGCCATGTGGCTTCACAATCCCTGAATTTGTTTTGCTCATGTATCCAAAGCAGGTTCCCTGCAGGCAGAGGGCCCCAAGCCATGTGGCTTCCCCTGACTGACAGCTGAGCATGTTTATAATGTCCTGATTCAGCACAAAGAGATTCTGAATCCCAGGTTCCAGGGTGGCACTGGGACCAGGGATCTATGGCTTTAAACCATTCTTCAGGTGACTCTGAACTCAGGCACCAGCTTGGAAATGACTGGACTAGATTTCTCAGACCAGAAAGCAGATGTCCCCACATTCCTTTTATAACTCTTAATATGTACATATACATGCACACACAAGTAGACACACACATGTACCCACTCACTCAGGCATGCACACCAGATGGCTACTCTAAAGAATTCATCCTCACCTTGGCCCTTACACACAAAACCGTGAGTGCTTCCAACTCCCACACAAATGCCTGTGAGGGAGTGAAGGGCAGAGGCCATCATCCCCAGGACCCTGGGTTACCCAGCCCTGCCTGGCCCCAGCATGCAGGCGACAAGTGCAAGATGAGTTGCCACGTGCAGCAGCGCCATGGTAGTTATAAACTGTGATGGACCTGCTTAATTGTTTCGCCTGCATAAGCACATTTTGCTTCATCCATTTGTCAAGCTGAAGGAAGGCTGTTTTATAAAAGGGGATTTAATTAAATGTTTTGTCCCAGCCTGGCCTTTCTCTTCTGCATCTGCATTATGCTTGTGTCATATTTTCCCTGGAGGGCAGGAAAACAATTTAGTGAAAATGAAGGATCCATTGATTTACTATTGAAAAAGGAAATGCCAAGCTAACAACTCCCCTCTATAATTTTCTACTGACCATAAGAGAGAGCCCAGCCATTTAACTTAAAGACAGTGTGTTTCCCGGTACACCTGGCTCTTTATATCTGTACTATTCATGCTGTTGTGTTTATAGCCTTGCTCTTGATTGAAATTATTTTATGAACATTCATAAGAGATATTTTTCATCCCTGAACAGAATAGATGTTTCTGGTAAGTAAAGTCATTTAATTGTGTCTGCTGCCAGTTTGGTGACTGGGGTGGGAGCCGTTCTTTCCCTGAGCCCCTAACAGTGCAATGGTGACATGCCTCCTGTCATTTAACCATGGATCTCTCACTGCGCATACAATTTAACTTGACCTACTTTCCTGCCTGTTGAGCTGCCTCAGGCCTCAAATGTTCTTCTACTAGATATCATCTGTTTTCTGGGTTAGATCTTTAGCTCAATTCAGTGTCCCACTGCCTCAAAGGAAGCAGGCTGCATCAACAGTCTGAGAGAGTGGCACACAACAGCACCCATGCTGAGTAGCCCTGCCTCCAGCGAGCCACCCTCTGTCCACCACTGCAACTTGTCTCACTCAAGAAGAAAGTTTGCAAGGAAAGGGAAGTAGGAAAGGGGCACTAGAAATCAGGAAAGCGTGATTTTCCACAGAAACACATCACCTATGAAGTCTTTAATGTCTTTACAGCAGTAACAATCTGTGATTTATTATTTCAAATTTTATTGAGCACCTGCCACATGGCAGCTACTATGGCTGGAGCAATTGTGGGAACATAGGCACACTTGACATGGAGGCCGCCAACATGGGATCTGGAAGCTAGGGAAACTGATACAATCAATTCTTTACAAAAACAAACAAAACATGACAATGGTGTGTAGTGTGTCAGGAAGATGTGGCCCCACAACACACCAGCTTTACACAGTTCAGGAAGTGGGAGAGGAAGCAACCTTTCAGGAGAAAGTGCAACTGCAGCTATAAGATAGTTAGGCAGAATAATACTCCAGTCTATAAAAGAACCACATCTTTTTTATCCAGTCTCCAGTTGATGGACATTTCCAAGATTTTGCAATCACAAACTGAGCTGCTATAAACATGGGTGCACAAATGTCACTGTGATATGAGTCTTTTAATTCTTTTGTGTATATACCTAGCAGAGCAATGGCCAGGTCAAATGGGACCTCCAATCCTAGCTTTTTGAGGAATCTCCACACTGATTTCCTCAGAGGATGTACGAGTCTACACTCCCATCATCAGTGGAGAAGGGTTCTCTTTTCTCCGTAGCCTCACCAACATTTGTTGCTGGCTAATTCTGAAATAGCAGCCATTCTTTGGGAGTGAGATGAAATCTCAGTGTTGTTTTCATCTGTATCTCTTGAATGACCAGTGATATTGAGCATTTCTTCATATACTTCTTAGCTGCTCTTACTTCTTCTTTTGAAACATGCCTGTTCATTTCAGATGCCAATTTTTTAATTGAGTTTTTAAATTTGAGTGGGATGATTTTTTTAAAGCTCCTTATATATTCTAGATAGTAACCCTTTTTCTGAGGAACAGCTGGTAAAGATTCTTTCCCACATTGTTGGTTGCCTTTTTGCTCTGTTGGTGGCTTCCTTTGTTGTGCAGAAGCTTTTTAATAGAATGAGATCCCATTTGTTGATTTCTTCTGCCAATTCCTGTGCTATAGATGTTTTGTTCAAGAAGTCATTCCCTAAGCCAACGTCTTCAAGAGTTTTACCTGCCCTGTTTGACAACAAATTTAGTGTGTCTGTTTTAATATTTAGATCTCTAATCCACTTTGATTTTAGCTTGGTAAATGGTGAAAGAGATAGGTCTAAATTTAGTCTTTGGCAGGTTAAAGCCATTTTTCTAGCACTATTTTTAAAAGGCTATATTTCCTCCATTGAGGATTTTTGACTCCTTTGTCAAAGAAATGATAAGGTTGAGTCACTCATACTCAAATGGATGTACCTTGAGGGCATCCCCATAAGTGAAATAAATTGGTCACAGATGTGTAAATATAATATCTTTTCTCTGGTATGAGAAAATAAAGGTGTAAATGAGTTCTAGTATATATATAGTTGATACTGTGAAATAGAAAATATTTAAAAGGAAATAGGGTGGAGGGGTACATAACGAGGGGAAAAAGAATGTGATGTAATTAAAAAAGGAAACAAAGCTTATGTATATAAGGGGTGAGGTTGCAGGGTGGGTGGGGGAAGGGGAAAAATGAGCATCAAGTCATGTCATATTCTGATACAAACTCTCAATGTTGAATGCGATGATGATGTGTATTTATAACATACCAATAAAGATTTGAATTTTAAAAATAAAATAAAAATAAAAGATACTTAGGGAGAGTTTGGAGGAAGAAGATCTCAGACAGACACCCCGTCCATCCTCCTAAGAAGCAACCCCCCAAACAGAGATCCTGCAGCTGGCTGCCAGGCGGGGCCAGTCAGTCAGGATGCATTTATTGCTGCATTCCACACGGCACACATTACAGCCTATGCAGAGGAAATCTGTTTTGCTGCATTACACCAAGAACCAGGGCACCCACACTTCCACTGCTTCCTTTCCATCTCTACCAAGAACAAAGCAAACAGGATGTCTTTGCCTCTGCCCTTTTCACAAGTCATCTCCCCAAACTGGAGAAGTCTCAGGGAACATAGCAATCACTCACCTTTAAGTGCCCAGTGGACTGCATGAGAGCTGGCAGAGTCTGTTCTGCATTTGTAACACTTTTCAGCTGAACACCTCCAAATGCTTTGAGAGCCATGATAGGCAACAGGGCCTCATGTTGATCCTAAGTGCTCTCCTAACAGATATGCACAGACAAAGGTCCATACCCAGGCACAAGGGTGGGTGAGGAGAGGTGCCTGGGGAGAGCCCTCATGCTGCCCAACATCATCTCTTCATGGCCGGGCTGGGCACCCTGCCATCATCAGTGCCCTTACCACAGGGCCCTGTATAGATCCTCATGCAGTCCAAACCCATCTCTCCTCACACAAGATACAGCTTCCTTGGCCTGGTGTCTGGAAGATACCGTGAGAGCTGACAGTCAGGAATAGAGCGCAGGAGAAGGATAGAGAGTGTCGAGAGGGAAACAGGAAAGGCTCGTCCTGAGGACAAGAAAGGACAAGCAGAAGCACACTCTGGCCTGGGGACCATGATACAGAATTGTCATCAGTGTCTGTGGCTTTCCTCTACATACATTTTCTCTTGGTTCCACGTTGGGCCCTGTCTGCCCCTCCTAAGAGCAGGGATAACCCTGCTTTGTGTGTAGCTGCGTTAACCCTGAGGTGTATTACGGCATAAGGGACAGCACTCACAGGTCACTTTGTACCCAGTGCTCATAAGTAGCTTAGGGAGACATCTCAGTGGACTTCCTGTTACTGCTAAAATCCCACCATTGCACTGGTGCTTCATGCATTTCAGGCCCTCCTTCCATAGCTTCTTTCTCCTGGAAGCTTGGTCTCACTAGTTCACTCCTTCAAGGAACTCATTGGAAGGCTAACATGCAAGGCATTGTGTTAGAATCAAAGTAAAGGTATTTTTCTGTGCTCTGATTGTTCCCTATTCCCCAATATGTAATGAGTCCACAATGTTCTGGATAGTGTAATTTGGCATAGAATTACATATACAAATGGAAATATGTAAAGTATGTGTTTTAAATAGTATTAGAGAAGTAGACAAATTCTTTTTACTTTTTTAAAAGGTTATTTGAACATTCCAACACCAATTTTGTTATCTTTTTTAAGAAAACAAGAGAATATTAGACTTAAGCTCTCTTGCTATACATCTACCAGCACCGTTACTCCTACTCAGAGAATCATATCCATTAGAATTATGATGGAGAAAGAAACTTCTTTAAAAACCAGACAAGCCTGGTACAGTGGTGCATGCCTGTAATCCCACCACTTGGGAAGCTGAGGCAGGAGGATCACCATGAGTTTGAGGCTAGCCCAAGCTACATAGTGTTCTCAAGGCCATGTATGTATTGAGACCCTGTCTCAAAAAATAAATTTTTTTTAAATCAAAGACAAATAGTCATAGACTCCGTTCTTAAGTATAACATAAGTATAATATATTATACTCCTATATGGAATTTTTGAAGTCCACAAACAACAATTTATAAAGTAAAATATTTATTATAATATATAAGACAAGGCTGAGAGGGATAATTATTTTAAGAAAGATCTTAATAAGGTTCAAGGAATGCCAATAGAATGCACCTTCTCCCACTGAAAGATGGAAAAGCTTGTGGATCAAGTGAGGGCAGAGAGGCCATGTCTGAAATATAATAAGGTCCAGAATTGTGCACAAGGGTGGTCTGGGCAAGTGCGAATAGGGTGGCGTTTGCTCAAGCCATGCAACAAGAAATAGATCACAGGAGTTTGGCTGGGTTGGATCACAGGAGTTTGGCTGGGAAATGTAAAAGAGACAGAGGTGAGGCTGAGACAGCTGAGTGTGGGAACATCGGGGAGGATGCTGGGGTCTGGGCTGGAGGACTTGATTCCACACTCAAGGGCATTTGAGAAGATGGGAGCTATAGCTGAGTCACGCTGACTCAGAAAGTAGTGAGAGTTGGCATGAGGAGGGGTGGAAACTTATGGGAATGGATACAGGGGAGGGAAGGTGAGCACCTGACCCAGAAGAACAGCCGTAACAAGACAAGGACAGGCAGGTTCAGGGAATGCTTCACAGGCGAGATCAGAAGTCTCTGGGGAAATAAGGAATGGAGGATTTTCCTTTCAACCCTTGCTTGCCCTTAGACTGGATGGGGCCAGAAAAGAAGTGGCCTAGGTTATTAGTAATGCAATAGAACACTAGAAGGGAAAACTACAGCAGTATACAGTGGCTGGAAAGGAAAATTACAGGATGCTCTTCCATGAGCTCAGTTCAGAGGAACTGCAGGAGATGCCAGCATAATGAAAGCTAAACAAAGGGTCCCCAAATAAACAAGTGAGATAACCTAGGGGCCTTTTCTTCCTTTGTCCTGCTCTCTCTCTTTTAAAATTATCAGGCACTAAGTATCTACGAAGTAGTTGTGCTATATAGGAAACCAAAGAAGCACAATTCGCCATCTGGCCCTGTCTTCAATGACTCTCAGTATGTTTGCAGAGTCAGAATCGCATCCATGTGCCCACATTGCATCATACACTTCAAGTCAGGATGAGAAAAAAGGTGCAGGGACCTAATGTGAGCTTGAAATCTTATTTAAATTAAGAGAAATTAGGCGTATACATGGAGGGTACCATTATAAATGCTCTCCACCATTTACTTGACTTGTTATCTTGCTATACTCTCTTCATAAGGATAAGAAAATTGAGGCCCAGAAAAGTGAAGTTACTTAGTCAAAGCCAGACAAGCAGTGGTCAGTGGTGGTGTGAAGAGCTTGATCCAAAGCCCATCCACAGCTCATGGTGAGGTAGAGAGGAAACAGGTAGTTATCTTCAGTGAAAATCTGCTTGGCAAAGGTTTAGATGATGTAAAGTCATAAAAACTCAAAAGCCTATGTACATGGCTCTCCATTAAAACTACCTTCTAATTTATTTTAGAAAAAATATTTCTGAGGGGCTCATTCTACAGCAAAGATTTGGGGTAGGCTAGAAAAAAGATGGAAACACATCAGCAGACAGAATATAAATTAACTGATCCTGGAGCATGTGCTGGAGTCAAACAGGTTTCTCCCTCTGTTGTCCTTTACTACTGTTTTCTGGCACATAAAAGGTTAAAGGACCCCAACTTTTCATATTATCAGCAGATCTCGATTAATCTGGCAAATGCTATAAATCAAGGGGCAGTGTGAAATTGGATACTAAATGTATTGGACATTATTATAAAAAGAGAAATTGGATAATTTCTACTCATTTCTATCTGAAAATGAAAAACCGCCAGGGTAATGAATCTACTTGATCTGTTGAAATGCCTATCAGGTATAAAGTTCTTTTCCATCAAAGAGATAAGCACATTCAAAACACACAATAAAAATTATCCATCATAATATTTTGGTAAAAGAAAAAAAAAAGTAAATAAATCCCCATGATGTTTGGGGAAATAACTCTCCCTAAGAAGATGAAATGTCCATATTAAAAATTAAAAGAAAAAAAACAAAAAACAGCCACAGAGTCAAGAGGGCTCACAGGGCCCTGAAACTTTGAGTAAAAAGAAATCTTTGCAGCTATTACATGAACTGTCCATCTTTCCATAAAATCAAAAGTAAACTTATCAAGATGGATTCCTATCACTGAACCCTCAGAGATTTTCATAACAAGATCTGTCAGCCCCAAAGTTATATTTAAATACTTTTCATTGTCAAGGTTAACTTTCCTTTTATTAAATTCAAAGACAGGAAAGTTATCACCACCAGGGCTGGAGTTTCACATCTCCCAGACCTGGATGTCTTGAGCCCACAGGTGAGAAGCCCATCAGTCAGGTTGAGCTGGGGGATCCCAGGTGCCATCACTAGGGAAAGAGCTCCTCAGACACTGATTCCAGGCCAACAGGATTGTTGTGACATCTTTCTCCGCAAAGTTCCCCCAGGCCGGAACCATGTCATTTCCCTTTTCTGCAAGAATTACGGATGTGACTGTAGCCAGGGAACGCTCTCCGGAAATCATGTTTTAGTTCTTATTCTTCCTGTATTTAATAATACTTGCCCTGTGCCTATTCCTGACACTCATCTTCCTCTACTTGGGAGGAGTAAACAATCAAGTAGACCTCGGGCCTTTCCAGAGACACTTTCCACCCCATCTCAGGAGCTATGAGCTGGCTGGCACTTAATACTTTAGCAATTCTACAAGATACAATTCTTTCATGCACTTAACAAATGTATCAAATACAGTTCTGGGTATAAATCTCGAAATAAATCAGCTAACAGAAGGGCTGGGGAGTTAGCTCAGTGGTTCCAGCGCCTGTCTTGCAAGCGCAAGGACCCGGTTCAATTCCCTGGTAACCACATAACAATACTGGGTGTGGAGACCCACACCCAGCAGCAACCAGCACCACATACCACAGTGCCGGGCGTGGTGGCTCACGCCTGTAATCCCAGCACTCGGGAGGCAGAGGCAGGAGGATTGTGATGTGAGTTTGAGGCTGAGCTGAGGGCCAGCCTGAACCACAAAGCGAGACCCTGTCTCAAAAAAAAAAAAACCTAAAAAAGAAAATCAGCTAACAGAAAAAGACAGAAATGCTTACCCTTGCAGAGTTCTCCTTCTGATAAGTAGCATAATCCAAATAGAGCACAGTAGGGGGTCATGAGGCGCTGGATACAGGCATGGAACCAGGCTGCGCATTGAGTGAGGGGGTCCAGACAGGCTTCACCAAGGTGTCTCTCGAGCAAGGACTTGAAGGAGAGGAAGGCAGAAGAGCATCCTGGTCGAGGGAATGGCTCAGGGAAGAGGGTGGGTGATGGTGTCTGGCCTGTTGCAGAAATGTCAAGAGGGCCAGCATGGCTGAAGAGGGAGTGAGGAGAGGAGTAGGAGATGAATTAAGAGAAGTATGGGGTGGAGAAATCCCTCAGGGCCTGCCAGGACATTCACTATAAGGACTGGGGGCTTTTGCTTAAGAAAAATAGGGCATCTTTGGGAGGCTGGTAAAGACAGGGATGCACTCGGATTGGTGCTTTGAAGGATCTCCTCTGCTATGTTTAGAACATTATGTATCCTGTGGGAAGTCAAAGGTGGAGGCCGGGAGTTACGTTATGAGGGAATGCTGCAATCCAGGCAAGTTAACAGAAGATCCTCTGCCTTATATGTGTTGAAACAGCACAAACAAAGCTGGAGTCCAAAGCAGTGGTGTGACTAGTACTTCAAGGAAAAGTCTCAAGGGTTGTGACTTAGGAATTAGAGAAAAAGGGAAGGAAGGGAGATAAGGTGACAGATGGCAGCTATTGGATGGTGAAAGGCCTGCTCAGGGCTGCTGCTTGTAATGAAACCAGAAAAATATCTAACTATTCAGCTCCAGCAAAACAGGGTCTTAGGTAAAGGAAATACAGAGAAGACAGCCCAGAACTAGTGCAAAAAATCAGGGACAACAGTGGTGACTCAGGCTCTTTCTGTCATCCTTGTGTTGAGTTGTCCTGCTATTAAGAGGGCTACTACATATATCCATTCAGAGGATGTGGATGGAAGGAAAGCAAGGCAGGAAGGAAGGAAGGAGGGACTGAGTATGGAAGTTAAGGGAAAGAGGAGGAAGGAAAGAAGGAAAAAGAACAGGAGGAAAAGGGGGGGAGAAAAGGCAGCATTCTAGATGAATTTGGGCATTTTATTTTTAACCAAGGAAGCACATGTAGAAGTGTCACCCCACAGACCTTATGTCTTCCAGGCCCCACTTGGTTACATGACCATTTCTACCTGGACAGCAGCTGAGAAAAAGGGATGGTGGGCCAGGTGTGTTGATGTGATACAAAAAATAATATCAGAGATGAAATATGAAATATTTCAATCTGTTACCTGTATGATATACTGAGCTCTTGTTCTCTAAAAATTGACGAATGAATTCTAGAAACCACAGAGGCCAAGAGTGGGAAGATATTTATTGATAGGACAGCTCCCAAGGGGTAGGAAATCACCCAGAGAAGCTTTCTAGAGTGGAGTCCTTGTGGGTACAACATAAGCCACAGTCATGATCAACCAGGGTTGCAACAGCAAGGTTACAAGTCTACTCACTTAGATAATAGTGGTCCAGTTGGAAAAGAAGTCACATGGCAGGCATGGAAGGAAGGAACAAAGACTTAGGAAACAGCGGGTCCAGAGGTCTCTTCTCACCCACTGGGGTGGCTCATGTCTATCTAGACTTCACTAGGCCCAGTGTTTGTCTGATCACCTTGTCTTTATCTTGAGGCTCTGCCTCCAACAGATGTGTCCCTGGCCACAGCTGTGGTATGTTTTACCTTTGTCCTGACTCCTGATGACCCAGCACTATCTGACTGGCTGTGTTTCTACTTCACTCAGCCATCTGTAATACACCAGTCAACAGTGACCGCGGTGCCTCTGGTCCTCAGGCCTTTTGCAGTCAGGCAGATCATCACTTCCCCAGAGAGGGCAGCCTCTCCAGCCTCCGCATCTCTTGGAGCTAGGCTCAGAAGAGACACTTCTGCAAGAAGGCCCCACGCTGCTGTGCCGCCATTGCCCTGCCTCATCATGGGGCCCTGTGGGAAAACCCTTCGAAGACCTGCCATTCTGCCTGTCTGTGAGCACCTCTGATTCCACCGTAGGGTGCAGCCCAGTGCAGACCGCGACAACTGTGGGAGAGTGTGTGCAACACTCGGGATCCTCGGAGACTGCAGTGCTCACTTCTGTTCTGCCAGAAAAGGTTCCCGTCGTGCACCTCAGTGACAAAGCCTGAGGTGCATGTGTGGGAAGGAGCTCAGGGCAGAGCGTGAGTGAGGCGAGTTGTGTCAGTGAAACTTGATTTCAGTGGCTACATCTGCATTTCCCGATCCTGGATGCCTTCTGCCCTTCTCTCTCCACTCTCCAAACCTATTTTCTAAAACTTGTGATCAAGTCAGTAGCTCCAAAGTGTATGCAACCAACAAGGCTAGGAATGTTCCCTGCCTAGATGGACCCTGTGCGAGCAGCTGACAGGAAGGAAGGAAAGAGAACAGAGAGTCTGTGGGGCAGACTGAAGTGCGACAGGGTCAGGCCATCCTGGTGTAGGGTTCCTGTTCCCGGCTCTGCCACTCACTGGCCAGCACATCCATACCATTTAGGGCCTCCGTTTCCTTAGCTGTAAAATAATAAATGTTATTGGTTATTAAGCTGAAGGCCGTACCTGCTCTGCTGGTCCATTCAGTAAATCAACACAACCCCAATCTCAACAGTTGAAGGTCTAGTGGACAATCCCAAGAGCCCACTTCCTCCACTGCATCCACCATGGCGCTGGCACGCAGCACGTGCTCAGAAAGTGCGTGTAACAGTAAACTTCCACAGCACGGTTAGAAAGGTAGTGGAGAAGGATTTATGTCTCCACTCCACTCGCTATAAATGCACATGGCATCATTCACCTTCTATCTGTTCTACTTTCTCCTATACTTTTCTTTCCTAATGGGAGGCATGCACGCACATGTACGAGGGAGTTCCAGGTCAGGCCTTCACTGAAAATATCACAGGTGACCTGCCATGAAACTATCGTAACCTACCTCGTAACCTATAATAAGCGCTGGAGGTCCTATATGATTCAGTTACTGGTATTACTGCCTTAAATGTTCCATTAACCATAACAACAAATATCCCCAAGGCCTTTCCATGTTTTTCAAGTGCTCCTCTCCTGTGTCTGGGAGGGGGGTGGTTTCTTAAGCAGTTATCAGGTTGTGGCTTCCTGGAGCTGAGCTGACAGCCCGCTGAGGCCTGAGGGGAAGGAACCCCAGGAGACCAGCCTGGGAGAAAAACCAGCATTAAGTGCTAGCAGCTAGACAGGGAACACAGGGAAAAGATGAAATATCAGAACACAAGACACTCTTCACAAAGGTCACTTTCTGCCCTTTCAATACAAAATGCCCGGCTCAGTTGTAGTACCCGTGTCCGGTCCTAAGCTTCCAGAAACCATCATCTTCACTATGTTCTTAATTTTATCTCGTTTTCATTCAAATAACATTTGTCCTTACTCAAAGCCTTTATGTTAGCTTGCCTCAATTGCCACGTTATGAAAGAACAGCTTACAAAGAGGTATGTTAGCTGATAATTACTAAAGACCATCTACTCTCCTACACAAGATAGCTTGGGGCCATAGACAACACAGAATTATTTTTATATATCTGAGAAGTAACTTCATGTTTGTCTATCTGTTTACTTCAACAGTTGCCTCAATAGTTCTATTTGTCTGACAAAATGCAGTGGCACCATTATCTTAGGTTTGGACTCTGAGACTCGAGGGTTACCAGTAACCTGTTACACACATAAGGCTGTTACACAAGCATAAGTTTTGAGTGTTTCCAGAGTGTTTCATCCATGTCATGTGTTAGCCTGCTGCAGAGGAATCAGATAGGACATTCCTCAGGAGTCCAGCCCACGCTGATGATCAGTGAGAACTGAAAAAACTGCTTTCAAACTTCTCCTTTATTTTCATAGATTGCTTTTTT
The DNA here is from genome assembly GCA_004026965.1 of Petromus typicus. NCBI lineage: Eukaryota > Metazoa > Chordata > Mammalia > Rodentia > Petromuridae > Petromus > Petromus typicus. The sequence goes on along the minus strand of PVIR01012050.1, from coordinate 19,552 downwards.
AGAAACAAAACTTGGCCTTGCTTTGGTCGTCAGCATAGTGCTTTGTAAACTCGAGCAGACAGTAACAGCATGAGCTCCAGAGCCTGCGGCCTTCAGGTAACTGTAGCCCTGCCATGAGCCCATCCTGTAGCCATGGGCAATTAGTCAGCCTCCTGGTACCTGCATTATATTATAATAGAAAGTGGGGGTTGTAAACTGAAGACTCATAGACATTGCCTCCCAGAGTCCGTGAGAGGCTCAATGAATTCATACACGGCCACTGGGCGTGGGTCTGTGAGTGCACAGTTAAAACAGTGCCTGGCACATGCTCAGTGCCCTGGCAGTATCAGCTGTCAGAAGTATGAGCAGTTACCTCTTAGTGCCCTTCACGTTTCTCATTTCTAGTGAGTTTTTCCAGTAGTGGATTAGGTGATCACAAAATGTTTACCTGAGTTAGAACTAAAACAGATAACTTCCTATGCATGTTGAAAATATGAACATATTGGAAAAATATTAAGAATATGAGACTCTTCACTGCCTACCTTGCAAGCACAAAGTCATGAGTTCGATCCTTGGTGCCACAAAACAAAAGAAAGAAAAAGAATATGTCTATAATCAGAAAAAAGAATTTATTCAAGGATGAATGGAAACAAAAGATACAGAACACAAAAAGGAAAGAAAATGGAGAATCAATGAACTCTCAGCTGAGTTTTTTAAGAAAGGAAACTGATAGGTTCCCATAGATGCTTCTTATATGCCTAAATCTGCTTGGAATTTTCCAGTAGCTTAATTGTGAGAGACCAAAATGGCTCCATACTAGTAACTGAACATAAAAAGGTTGATTAAAAGACTTTTTAGTAGTTCATATCCTTAAAAATAGTCTCTGCTACAACCTGTGCCAATAAGAACTAGTTACATTATAACAGCTAATTACATTATAACATGGGCTTTTTAATTGTTAATTATAATAAAAGAAACAACAACCCAACCATAATTTGCCAGTCCGTACATCTGTGAAGTTTAAATGGGAAAATTGCCTCTTGTCTCAGCAAGGATGTAATTGATTCTTGGGCACTTAATGATATAATACCAGTTGCTGCTTGTTCTTCTTTTTTCCTTCAAAAAGCTGACACCATTATGTCACTGATATAAATGGAATCTTGAAGGTGCCTCAGAAATTCTTTTTTGGGGGAAAAAAGGCACTGCAGCTCTTTAATTTGGAAGGGGCAAATTCAAGTGAGAGGCACCTTCGGGTCAAGGTGGGGGATGAGCACCCACCGGAGCTTCTCATCCTTTTCTCTGGGGCAGGAGGCCCCTGCCTTCATATTAGCAGTGGTCATTGTGAACCATGCAAAATATTTTAAAGTAACATTTTAAAAGGCTGTCACATGAGGCTGTAAAGAGGCTTTGTCAGGGGCCATCTGCTCTCATGTCAACTGAAGCTAACTAAAAAAGAACTCAGGGTTCTTGAAAACTGAATTTGATTAGTGGAGATGTGCTAAAAAAAAAAAAAAAGTATGCAACAAAAAAATGACTTGCAAAATATCAGCCTTATGCTTCAGCCCCGAGTTCGAACTACTCGCATCGCAACATGACATTAAGCATCTCAGTGAAGGGAGGAAGATATTTAAAAGCCATCAAATTACTATCTGTATCTCCTTTCCAACTAACACATTATGTGCTCCTTTAAAATTTCCATTTTTAATTGAATTAGCCACTCTTGGAAATACTTTAATCTTTTGTAATAGACCATCCATGCATATTTTTAAACTGTGTAAGAGACATCTAATCAATGAGATAATCACTTCTTCTTTCTTCTAATGCCTAGATTATTCCTAACATAATATTGTGGCCTGATAAAATGATTACAATAATCATAATTTTTAAAAAATTTAAATGTCTTAGGAGGTCCCAAATATATCAAAACTAAATTTAAATTCAGAGATTGTAAATAAATATACACAGATGTTACTTTAAACCTTATCTCTAAATTGTGTGGCCATCTGCCTAAATCATAAGATGGCATTAAGCAAATATTTATTCATAAATAAATAATATTATTTAATAACATTTTTAGCCGAATGATTTTCTTCTAAACCAGGCAGAAGGGCACTCCAGAACTTACTCCTTGGCATAGATCCTAACAGGAGAATAGATCACATAGAATAACATTGTTGACTCATTTTTATGAAAACAACAGAAAATATTTACCACTATGAGAACACGTGCTCTTAAGTACTGTACAGTTGTCAATGCCTTTAAATTAATGAGGACCCTATGCTGGCAATGTTATTGTCCCTACTTTACAGAAGAGGAGAGTAAGGCACAGATCATGTAAGCTAAAGACATACAGCTAGTAAGTGGCAAAACTGGAATTCAAATCCAATCCAAAGCTTGTATTTTGAAACACGCTGTCCCACCTTCTGCAGCAGCACTTCAGTTCTTCATATAGTTCCCAAAGTTCTCATTGATGAAGGGGAAAACTTTTTACCTTACAAAATACCAAACTTTCAGAGTTTCAAGTATAAGCCAAAGTCCTCTTTTTCCTGAACCATTAAAAGCTGTTCAACTGATATTCCATCACCTTAGAGTCATACGAACCTGTAAATCTAACAACTCAAAGTTCTCCTGCATAACCACAATGCCACCACCAAAATCACTCATTTTCCCACTTCACCCTGAATGTCTTTTAAATCCAGAGGCTGCTGCTCAGAGTCCTGGGTCATGTTTCCTTGTACCTCCATGGTCTCCTTTCATCTGGAACAGTTTCTCACTCTTTCATTAATTTATAAGCTTTCTATTTTTTAAAATTACAGGCCCTGTCTTTGTAGAAGCCTCTCGTGGTGTGTGTCTGAGATTTCCCCATCATTAGATTCACGTTTTTCACCATTGCGTCACCGCAGAAAAGATGTGAACCTCTGGGCTTTCAGCTTGCTTTGTTCTGGATGTGTCCTCTCCTTGGTGGTCTTCACTCCGGTCACTTAGTTAAGATGCTGTCAGTCAAGTCTGTCTGCTGTTACTCTTTCTACCCCAGACAATTCATAAGCATTTTGTGGGAAGGTACCTTGGAGCTATGTAAAATTCCAGTCCTCAAAATTTTTGCTCCTGTTTTTTTCTTTTTTTTTTTCATATTTTTCCTTCCTATTTTCCCTCCTCCACCACTCACTTCCCCTACTTTTTTGTAGCTTTACTTCCTATTTTATATTATCTATTATACATTTTGCTTCTCATTAACTCTTGCAGTTTCTCACACCAGATTCACTATTTACACATGTATTTTACTTATTTCTCTTATGAATACAGCCTCAGTGCATTTAGCTATAAATGAGTCTAATTTTTCATTCTTTATGGTTGAGTAAGTACTCTATTTTATTTTAAAAAAACAAACATACATCTTCTTTACCCAATTTCCAGGTGATAGGCACTTGGGCTGTTTCGGAGATTTAGCTATTACAAACTGTGCTACTATAAGCATGGGTGCACATATGTCACTGTGATATGAATCTTTTAATTCTTTTGTGTATGTGCCTAGCACAGAATTAGCTGGGTCAAATGGGACCTCTAATCCTAGTTTTTTGAGGAATCTCCCCCACTGATTTCTGCACTGGTTGCAACAGTCTACACTCCCACCCACAGTGTGAGAGGGTTCTTTTTTCCCCACAGCCTTGCCAGCATTTGTTGCTTTCTTGATAGTAGCCATTTTCACTGGAGTAAGATGAAATATGAAAGTTGCCTTCATCTGCATCTCTCCAATGACCAGTGATGTGATTATAATGTATACCTTATTGGGACCAAGTCCTACCACAACAATCTCTCAGGACACGACATGATCTTAAAGTCCAACCAAGAGCTATATTACTCAACTGAGGACTATCCCTCCATAGGAGGAAGGCACAGAGATAAACTGGGGTGTAGTACTTAAAGGCAAAAATCTACTATTTCCCCCCACCTGTTACTAGGAGGTTTCTATGCAGAAGGGAGTTGCAGAACCCAACAGTAATGGTTAGATCATTCTATTACTAGGTGACAATATTCTAAAAACATTGTTTCAAGGGTATCACTATAGAACAGTGCATTCTAAAAACCTACAGTCTGCGGCCGTGCATATCAGTTGGGTGGACAGTTCCCAAGGAGACAAGTTCCAGTTACAGAATACAAAGTGTAGGCTTCTAACAAAATGGCTGTTTTTATGTCAAGCTGGGTCTCACAACCTAAAATGTACCACTAAACTTAAAGGCAAAATATTCCAGTCCTCACTGCTTTTTACATCATTCACTTCTTTATACTAGCATAGATCTGTGGTTTTCTATTTCACTTGATGGATTATAATTTGTTACTACCATTATTCTTTGGTTCAGACTGTCTTCACATCAGCCGTACAGAGACCTTTAGGCCTCTGTCCTTTTGACATTTTATCATCATGTTAGAGCACTGTTTTGCTAATTGGAGAAATAAGATATTTCAGGATCCACTTGTATTTTCCTCACTCCAGCCCTGGAAACCAAGAGCCCCTGGTTTTTCCTCATAGAGAATTATATTTAGAAACCAACACCCAGTATTGGGTTGTACTTGTTGCTACTCTGGCTGATCCTCTTGGTGTAAATAGGAACTCTGTGGGGAGGGAGAGGCATATATCTGTATCTACATCTGTGTGTATTTGGACACCTTAAATTCTAGTCCAGTACCACAAGATTCGTTCTGATCTTTCATTTTCCATATTCGCATATTCCTTCTCTGACAGTGAGAACCTAATACCATGTGTGCTGAACCAGGGGGCTCAAGGAAATGAGGAAAATTGGATTAAATATCAGGAAAATAGGGTCACATCCTCTTCAATAGCTCTATGACTTTGAATAAATTTTAAACTTCTTTGAGTAAAACAGCTAACACCACAATACCTGTTTGGGAGGTCACACGGGTTGGGAACGGAGTACAGGGCCCAGGCCAGAGTGCTGTGATACTCAATGGCCATGTGATCTTGAACAAGTGACCCAGTTCTCTGAATCTTGCTTCTTCTGCTTTAAAGTTAATGCTACCAGAAAGTTCCCAGGGTGGTTGTGATATGTAAATGGTACAAAACTACTTGGCACAGTGCTTCTTAGAAACAGTCAACCTTGTATTCTCTTTACTTTTCACCACAATATCAGTGATAATAATTATACCCCCGCAGAGTACCAGGTATCAGAAAAGTTAAAATGATCATCTGATTTCTTAAGAACTGCCCAGGAGTAACTGTCTAAATACAGCAACTGAGTATAAAAAGTTGCATTTTTGCAGCATTTTCGCCCTTTCCTACTATTCCCAAGGTGAGTGACATAGTCATCAGGTAGATGCCTGCTCTAGCAGTAAAGGCTCTATTTAAGGAAAATCTGCCATTGTATTTCAACTGTCATGCTTAACTCTATAATAATAAATAATGGTGGCTTCAGTTAATTAGATGTCTATTCTACTAAGGACTTTATAAACTCATTGCTAATTATGACTATCCCTACAAGGAAAGTATGACTTTATCCATATCATAAATTAGAAAACTGCAGTTTGGAAGGTTTAAATGACATCCACAAGGCCACATAGCCAGCAAATGCCTGGGTGCAGACTGGATCAGTGAAGTGATGGTGAACTTTTCAAAGACAAGTGCCAAGCTGCAGCCCCAAACTTACCCCATCATTGCAAACTGCAAACACTGTCATCACACGGTACTGTTTTTAGTTCAGAAAAGCATGGCTCACCATGGCTCATCTTTTGTCTAAAAAGAAAAACACACTTCCCAAAGGTTCACTGCCACTGATGGTGTGTGAGGTGTTCCAAGGCCTTCCCTCTTTGTTTTCAGGCTGTTTTCCCCATCACAACAAGCACACCCAAGGCCTGACCCTATCTAGTTTATTTTTGGAACTCCAGACATTTGAACAAAAAGATGAATTAAATTCACATAAAATGAACTCAAGATATCACCTCCAGTTCCCAGCATCCTACACTCCTTATTTCAGGAAATTCAAGGGCACAGTGACTCCACTCCTTGGCATCTTGTTGCCACAGTATTTCTCCAACACAACCAGATTAACTGGCATCTGTGCGGGGACTAAAAGACTTCTACAAGGGCTGGAACAAAGTCCGCATCATCAACCAGCCCTTTTTTCTATGCAGCTTGCTTTTCATAGGACCTTGTGTTTGTGGGGGTGTGCCCACACATTTTGTTGTACTTTGCCAGTCACTGGTCTGGATGCCCAGTTAGACTGTGAGTTGTGGTAATGCCAGGAATGTTTTGTCCACTCTGACCTGACTTATGCTAAAGTAGGACAGCTGCCTGGCTGGAAGGATGGAAATATGGATGGAAGGATGGATGGGTGGGTGGATGTGTCAGTGGATCAGTGCATTGATGGATAGATGATACAATGATATGGAAGAGAGAGCTAAACAAAAACTGATAAGAAGAGAAAGAAATGACACAGTTAAAAGTAAATGAGATCTGTTATGTTTTCTCAGAAAGTAATTTGAGTGATAATAATGTTTTAGTTTATTTTGAAATGTGCATTAGTAAAACAGAGCTACCAAACATGGACTCTAGAGAAAAGTTGCCTAGGTTGAATATTATTTCTGGTATTTTTGCACTGTATGACCTTGTGCAAAATATGTAAGTTCCATGTGCCCTATCTATGAAATAGGATTGTTGTGAAAAATGAATGTATTCATAAATATGACTCATTTAAAATAGTGCCAGTGGATAGTGAATACTTTGCAAATACAGTACCAGCTTTCATCATTCTCTTATGCCTTTGTCACTTTGGAAAAAAGTAAGACCCTAGTTGGATAATGAAGAGAAAGCTGTGTGTTCTTTTTTTTTTTTTTTCCTCTTTTTTTCCATGTGTGTAATACATGATGATTACATTCACTGTAGGGAGTTGGTACCTGTATATAACACACCTGAACTCTTTTCTTATCCTTTATTCTTCCCTCCTGCCTCCCCCATCTCTCAGTCTTCTTTCTCTTTCAAAAGATCTTTGTCCAAAGCATTCCACAAACTAAATACCATAAACTCTCTATCCCTCTCTCTCCTTCTGTCTCTCTCTCTCTCTGTCTCTCTCTGTCTGTCTGTCTCTCTCTGTCTCTCTCTGTCTCTCTCTCTCTGTCTCTCTCTCTCTCTCTCTCTCTCTCCAGTCCTGTTGGATTAAGACCCTCCCCAAGTGACCTCATTTACTCTTAATTAACTCTTCTACATCTTGTTTCCAGATCCAGTTATTCTGGGTGTTAGGGCTTCATCACATGAACTTGAGGGAGGACACGATTTGGTCCTTAACAAGGGTATTTTTGTTTGCTGCTCCACCACTACTGCTCTCAGAGCAGTGACAGAAGGTTGTTCAGTTTGGAGAGTTTCCTAATCCCATAGAAGACTTGCCTGTCTCAGAAGTAACTCTCCCCTAAGCTCTGCATCCTGAATTCTTTCATGATCCTTCTCCTCTCTCTTACTCTTAACATATCTCCTTTTAGACTGAGGAGAAGCAAATGTCAGCATCCAACTAAAGAAGCTGTCCCTCTTCTCCCTGTGCCCACCCTTCTCTAGCAGTGTTGTAAGGGTCAGGGAATGAACTCGAGCAAAAGGGATCTTTAATGTAGTTCCTATGAAGTATTGGCTTGATCAATAGCCTGCAGTTGATATCGGATCTATATACATGTATCATGCATACCAGTTCACATGTAACCACACATTTATACAGATATATGCACACACACATACCTTGATGTAAAGACTTACACACCTATACATATTACACATATATACAAGCACACACATGGTCTTGTGAATAGGAAAAGGGAAATTGGAATGCAATTGAGAAAACAAATGACATGAAAGCTCACAAAAAAACAGCTCAGATTGAATTGCTGCCTTTTTGTCGAATACTGGCTGTTCCATTTTCAACACATTTTTCAAGTGCCTGCTCTGTGTTTGGCCCTGGGCAAGGCACTGGCCCTTGCTTTTAAGTAGTCCATTTAAAGTGACAGAGTGCTTAATAGGATTTCTAAAGGGGGTAATGGGTATAGTATTTTTTCATCCAAGAAAGGTTTTTTGAGACATCTTAACACACATATTAACCTTTACCACACACACACACACACACACACACACAGGGAGAGAGAGAGAGAGAGAGTTAATAATACCACTCTGTATTTTAGTAGCTCTAATATGACTTTCAAAGCCAGAACAGGTTTCCCATGAAACTAGAAACAACAAAAAGTCTCCAAGCAGAAAATGATTAAGATTAGACTAGACCAAGGATAAGCTTAGACAAAGCAGCCCAGGCTGACCTGTGCTCCTGTGTAACCATTTCTCTCTCTGAGCTGGGAGTCTGTGCTCAGCAACAAGCAGGCTGAGTCATGCCTCATTCTAATGAGTCACCTTGGAAAAAGCAAACATCCTATCCGACTGTCCCTTTCAACACAGTGGCTCTTTTTAAACTTTTTGAAGAGCCAGGGCATTTCACCTTAGAATTCATCTCTTGAAAGGCCCATGTATGATAGATAGGTCCTTGAAAAACAAATTTCTAGGATAGGTATTTCTTAAGCCAATCATTTTCTACATCACTAACTTTAAGCTCCCAGACTATGGGAAAAGGGGGAACCTCTGCATGAAATTCCACTGAAGTGACCAGCCACAGTCCCTATTATTCTATACTCAGTAGCTCTCTCAACAGTACCACCACCATAGATGAGAGAAAATAATTGTAAATTATTCCCGTGGAGTTCCTAGTCCTTTCTTGAAGGTGAACGCACCTAAATTCTGTTTGCTGAGGTATCCATTCATCCAGTGAAACTCCAGCTGGAGCTTCATGCCCTGTTTCCCACCTAGAGTAAGAAAAGCTAAGGAATGTCCATTAGTGACCAATGTTACTGCTCCCCAGTGTCAATTCAGGGCTACAGAGACTGGGCACCCAGAGCATCTAAGACACAGTGGGAAGAGGTAAAAATGGCACATCTTGATTTTAGTTTGGATAGAAGAGGAAGGATAGATGATGTAAGGAAAGGCAATTTAGGTTATGTGCCACCACTAGAGAACAAAGTACAGCTGTGGGGGTGCTGCACAGGGGAGAATAAACTCCAACTTGGGCTTCCTCCTATAGAAGACATTATTTGAATTAGAGAATACAAAGGGTTCCAAGAGCCAGAGAAAGGAAAAGGGACCAGGGATGTGTACAAACTGAAAGGAACACATGCACAGACACCGACAGAGAAGGGTAGGTGTGCGGCGTAGCTCTGGAGATGCATGGAAAACAGAGCCCTGTATGAAGAGCCCAGCGTGAAGAAGGCTCAGCTCAGAAGGCTTAGGGTTTGGACCTTGTATATATCTGCACTTAATAGGGCCTGAAACCCAAGAAAGTGACCATCAAAGAGAAAGCATGACCCTGTATTCTGTGCTTTTTAATTCCTTCACTTGAGTCCACAAAAGTGAGATTAGAAGCAGAGTCTAGAGGACATGTCAAGGGGACAACAGATTGGGGATTTCTGGCTCTATGACACCATACAAGCTGCCAGCCAGCAACAGATAAGGAGCCTTACTGCTCCTCACAGTGAAGGTCCGTGCTTCCTCTGCTCTGTAGAGGAGCCTGTCTGTCTATCCCTTTAGAAAGAGACTAATTTGGCACTTGTGGAAATGAAGAGACCACCACGTCATACTAATTCCTGACTCTCGTAGGCCTAAATGAGGCTTTGCAAATGAGCCATTTCTGTCCCTGTCCATTCTGTTAAGAAAAGTCTCAATAAACATCTCAGCAGATGGGAGATAGTCTACCTGCTTGCTGGCTGGCCTCCAGCCACCAGAGCAAACACTGCACCTCCTGCTCCTGCCTGTCCAGCAGGCGGGCTCTGTAAGCATTAGGGGAGTGCTCAAAATTGAGCAGGTAATGAAAAATCAATGAAAAATATTACAGCTGACTTCAGAGAACTCTGTAGCCAGAGGGTAAAAGAACAGGCTGAACCACTAGAGCCAGCAGCTTCATTTATAGTAGAACTAATGGAAAGACAGAACAGACATTAATAAGAGTAATTAAAACAAAGTTATAATTAGAGCGCAGAAAAGGCTCTCTGGAACTAGAAATAATATTTCTGAATTTTAAAACTTCAGTAGGCAAACAAAAAAATGTATCCTCACTGCTGAGAATAGAATTCATATTCTAGGAGGCTGAGTTAAAAAACATCTTGGCATAGAGAACTAGTCCTAAAAAATAGAAAATCATGTAGGAAAAGAGTAAGAATTAGAGAATGAATCCAAAGGCTGTACAATATTAATAATGAGAATGCCAAAATATATGAACTAATAATTCTATGGAAAATGATAAGCAAGTACTAGGAGAAAATGTCAAGAAATACTTCCTAAGCTGAAGAAATACTTGGTCTGTTGGTTAAAACTCTTTACTGGGCCTTAGAAAGGGATGAATTTTAAAGAAAGAAGAAACTGATTTTTTGGCAAAATTCTTACATTTCAAAGATAGAATCTGTTAGTCAATCTTTGTTACTATAAAAATACCCAATATAATCAACTTATAAAGAGCAAAGGTTTGGGGTTTTGTTTGTAGCTTTAGAATTTTGTGCCCAGGATTAATTCAGTTGACTCTCTCACTTGTAGCTTGTAGATACATATGGTGATAGGACTCTGTGGCAGAGCAAAACAGCTTACCTCATGGCAAGAAAGGAAAGGGAGAAAGGAAAGGGGAGACAGAGAGACAGATGAAGGGGGAGAGAGAGGGAGAGGGAAATGGACAGAGGGAGAGATCCGCGATTCTACGCTCCACTTTAAGAGGACAAACTGAGTGAACTAAACACCTCTTATTACAATCTACCTCTTAAAATTTCTGTCACAGACCAATATCAGCAATGTGGGACCAGGCTTGTGCTATGTGGACCTTTAGGATGACATCTGACATCCAACCTACAGTGGGAAAAATATTAGACTTATGATAGAAATATTTTTGTTCATCATCTAAAATGCTAAAATGTAAAGGTTACTGACATAACACCCATTAAAAAGAAAGGGTTATTAATGAAAACTGATCAAGCTTAAATATCACTCATCTGAAAGGACAAAAGTAGAGTAATATCATAGGCCTCATCCTCTTATCCACTGATAGTAAAAATCAACAAATACAGTATTTACCAAAAATGTTATTACTTGAAAATTAAAAAGTATCCTTTTAAACAATAGGCAAATTCTAACCAAAATGAAACATTATCTAGACAATAAGAAAAAGAAAACATTGAATAATTCTATTCACAGGAAAATGTAGAATTTTAAATGCTGCTGGTATATTAAAATTTGTAGATGAAAGTAAAGAAAGAAAAAATAAAAGGTATGTATTCAATTTAAGAATTTAGAAAAATGCAAAGTAAAAAAGAAGACAATTCTGTTAACAGTGGTGTAGGTAGTGGCTGGAAAAAATTCTGCAACAATTCAGTGAAAGCCTAAAATATACAAACCACAGGATCAAAAGAACTGAATATAAAAGCTGTGTCAGATCATGGAGTCACTAAATAGAGTAAGAGGTGAGAAGAGTTAAAAGAAGAGAAAGAAGTTGACTCCTTTAAGAAAGAATATAATTCATTAGGACAGAAAATAGCATAAAAAGAACAAGTCAGAGGGAAGGATATATTAGCCAGCTTTCCATTATCGTGACAAAGTAACCAAAATAGTCAGCTTAGGAAGAGGAAAAGTTTATTTTCACTCAGAGTTTCAGAAGGTTCAGTCTATAGCGATTTGTCCCTGGTGCTTTAGGCCTGTAGAGCTACAGAACTTCACAGTGGGGGCATGTGGTGGCAAAGGCTGCTCATCTCACAGGAGTGACAAAGTAAAGACAAATAGGAAGGGCCTAAGGTCCCAATATTCCCTGCAAAGCTGCATCCCTGATAACTTAACTTCCTCCACCAGGCCCCACCTACTATAGATTCCACAGTCTCCTCAGTAATGCTGTAGACTAGGGATCATGCATTTAGCACATGGCCCTTTGAGGAACATTCAGGATTCAAACTATAGCAGAAGACAAGTTCACTTTTGAATATAAGAAGTTGGAGATGCCAGCAGTATGAAGCACTATACTCATTATAAATCTGAATGTTCCCCTGCTGACCTCAAATTCCTATGTCACTAGCCTAGGGCTATAGATGGCATCTCATATATCAAGTTGACAAATAAGCAAAAGTGAATAACACTGACTATGATTAATCCCAGAAAAGTTCAACCTAAGCTTGAGAATAAAAAGAAAGCACTAGTGTCTCCAACCCTCTCCTGACTAGAATTCAGAGAGACTGTCACTCCTACCACTGAGACTAGAGGCAGGCAGGGGTCAGAAGAAAAGCAAGGTCAGCCTTTCCTCTCCATCTTTCAGCTTAAATGCCCTACTTAGGAAACCAATGAACTTCTCAAGAGACTTGTCCCTGAAGTATTTAAACACAATTTCAGTAGTAGCTCAGTGACTATTAAGCACAAGTTTAACACTTGAGTTCAATTTATGTTTTCGTTGTCCTTGTTCTCTTCCTGACCCTACAACCCAGAATTCCATCAACACATCATTAGGAAATTCAGCTCTTGGGAATCCAAAGAAATACTTGTGAGGCATTCTTAATCTTTAGATAACTCTTTTAAACAACTCTGGTAACAACTGTTTTGGTTTTTTCTGTCAGTGTTCCTCTATAGCTTTTAGGAGAAAGAGCAGATTACTAATAACATTCACTTGAAGACCAAAAGAAAAGAACCAGGCAGAGCAAAATCTCTTCTATCCTATGCCACTACCTAGGCCATCTTGTGTTTCACATTGATGGCAAAGGATAGCTTCAGGCAAAGTATATTTGCTTAATTTGGCACACTGATTTGGGCCATGTTAACTTCAATCTGGATGAATTTTAAACTGAATGAAATGGCATCTTTGAATATGGACAGCAAATTTTAATCTAACCTTTCTTACGCAGTGTTTAACTCTATAAAACAAAGGACTGAGAAGCTATGATATCATTCTCAGCTTCCAGGGATGTTTACAATATTGAGACCTCAGATTGATCTTTCCTGCCTTGTGAACTGTCTCAGGATGCTTGGTCAGTATCCTCCCCCAAAAATAATTCTCCCAACTTCAAGCCATGAAAAATCAAGTAACTATTTTTATGGTTGCTACTTTTCCATAAGATGAAGCAGAAGGACATCACTGTTTTCAGTTGAAGCATCCAAAGCTTCAAAACTCTTGAGTTTGTATATTGGTGGTAACTGACTAGGGGCCCTGTTCCCTGAGCTCACACCCAAATGAGCCTGTTCATGCTAACACACATCCAACATCATTCTGGCATAATCACTAGAGAATCACTGACATAATCACTACAGAAAATTGCTATTCCTTGGCCTGGAATTACCAGCTTCATTTGGAGAAAACTGTCAAATAGCATCTGGGCAGAAGTTCTCTTTTTTTTAACTTTTCTTATTATTTTTATGCAGATCTTTTGAAAAGTCAATTCCCATTTCTCTTGGCTGGTGATGCCCACTTATAGTCCAAATAAAATAATCACAAAATGGCCTGGTTTTTAATCTTTTTTAAGATGTACATATCGCCATAGATTTAATAAAAGTACCAATTTTGAAATTTAAATGAGGCTTTCCTTCCTGTCTGTGTGCTAACATTATTATCTTTATATGTTATTGGTGTTTTTGTCTCTTTGCATTAGCTGGGAATGAACATTTAATAATGTTCCAGAGAAAGTTTTGCTAATAGACTTTCAGATTGAGAAGTATGGAGCATTGATTCTGGAAATTTCACACATCTGAGTAAAGGTTCAGATATCTGGAGGATATTCTGCTCAAAGCAATTTCATATGAGACCATTTCTTGAAGTATTGGCTACCATCATGCCTTCTGGTTATTTTAATCTCACATCTTAGTACATACAATACAGTGCTGATATTGTCATCAGTATCATTTCCAAGCAGGCCTTATTAGCATTTTTAGCTGTGTGTTGTCCTGTTCATCAGTGCTCGACATGATTTATTCCTACTGCAGAACCTAAGACTTCTGACTTTAGTTCCCTGAGAGCCAAAATGTGGTCTGGGCTTCACAGTGACTCAGGCCAGCAGTACAGCTGGGACATTCACAGAGGACTGGTGACCCTGCCTCAACCTCTACAGAAGTCTGGTGGATCCAGACTTATCACAGGGTCATCATGTAGGAAGGAAGCCCAACAAATGTGCCACACTTTATTGCACAGTGAATAGGGCCAGCAGTTCAGCTGGGACATCTGCAAAGGCCCAGCAACTCTGCCCAGACCTCTGCATAGCAGTGGATCCAGCAGATTTCATGGGATCCTCACCCAAAGAGGCCCAGAAACTCTTCCTTAGGCTGCCCTGGCTGCTCAGGGATCTGGATCTGCACAGCACACTCTCCTGGGGCCATTAAGGTGAGTTCCAGTAAACAGAGCAACAATGACCAGCAAGGAGAGGGCTTTAGTCACTGAGGCTCCTACATGAAAGCTAAAGCCCACTGGAAGAGCAAAGAAAGTCTGCAATAAAGACCCACTGGACTAGAGTGGCTGGTGATGTGATTGTTCTGTTCAAGGTCCTTTCAGGGTGTTCCAGAACTGAGATTGTCCAAGGACCATTACAGATGCAAGTCCTAAGGGCCAATTGTACCAGAAGGATCACTCAGAAATAACATTAGCAAGAAAGATACTTGTGATAAGCATTTTATAGGCAGCAACCCAGGAATCAAACCAAAAACATAGACAACAACAACAGAAAAAAGAAATGAGAAAATACCTACATAAGTCCCAAACCCAGAATTTCAGATCAACAAAGGAAAATTTAGGGGGTAGTGAGATGGACCAACCTAAAACATAACCAGCTTGATTCCCTGAACTTATAACAAAAGAGGATCTGGGGGGGAAAATGAAATCAGAAATAATCTCTCAGATAACAACACGATAATTGCAGTGCAAGACACAGATTTTAAAAATAAATAAATAAATAAAAAAGAAGAGCTCAGGAACATGATAGAATCCCAGCATAGAAAACAAATTGAATCCAATAAACAGATTAAATGGAAGTTCAAAAGATTAAAAACTCCATTGAAAGTTTACACACTAGAACTAGTGAATGCAAAGACAGGATCTCAGACATGGAAGGTAGGATTGCAGGTACTGACCAGGAAAGGAAATATTTATTAAAAATAACAATGGAACATAAGAAATCAATCCAGCAGCTGGTAGAATGATGCAAAGAAGAATAATATAAAATAAAATGGAGTCAATGAAGAAGCAGGAGGATAGTGAAAATTACATTTTTAAAACAACTATTCACAGATGTAATGGCAGAATACTTTTCAAGGAGGGGAATAAAAGTTGCCATGGAATTAAGTGAGGCATATAGGATTCCAAATTTTAAAAAAGCAAAACCACATCTAAGCATTAATAATCAAGTTACCAGAAACCAAACAAAAATGAAATGTTGAAAGAAGTCAGATGAAAGAAACAAATCACAAACAAAAGAAAACCCATCAGTCTCATCGACTTTTTTTTTACTACAAACCCTGAAGAAAAGAAGAGCCTAGAGTGAAGTATTCCAAGCTCTAAAAGAAAACAACTTCCAACCTAGATTGAAGTTGATGTGTACTTCAAAGCTATCTTTCAACTGAATGGGGAAATAAGGTACTTCTGTGCAGGAAGATAAACTACCAACAGAGTCAAAAGACAGTCAGCTACAATTTGGGAAAAAGTTTTACCAACTGTTCCTCAGATGAAGGTCTACTAATATGTAAAGACTTTTTTTAAAAAAAAGATGACTCCATGGCACAATCAATAGTGCTTTGGACTTCTCAAGACTGGAGACATTCAAAGAACTTTAAAAAAATCAGACCCTCCAAATTTAAAGATCCAATTCAAAAGTGGTCATCTGAAATAAACACATTTTTCAGATGAAGAAGTAAAAGCAACAAAGAAACATATGAAAAGTCTTCAACATTACTTATCATTTAAGAAATGCAGATGAAAAGAATGCTGAGATTTCACTTCAACCTAGAAAAAGTGGCTGCTATCAAGAAATCAACCAATAACAAATGCTGTGCTGGTGTAAGGGTGTGGGAGTGTGGGGGTGTGGGGAAAAAGGAACCCTTCTCCACTGTTGTTGAAAATGTAGACTGATGCAACCACTGTGGAGATTACTGTGGAAATTCCTCAAAAAACTAGGATTAGGCCTACGCCAGAAGAGTGCCAAGGGACTGAGGTTAGCAGCGGGCGGCTCGGGAAACGGCGACTGAGCCACTGAATCTGTGTCACCAAGTGTGCACCAGGATTGGAGTTTACTGACCTCCAGGCCCATGCTGGAAGAGCACCCAGGGACTGAATTCAGCAGCGGGTGGCTCAGGAAATGACGACTGTGCCACAAAATCTGCATCACGGAATCTGCGCCAGAGTTGGAGCTTACTGGCCTCCAGGCCCATGATGGAGAGTGCCCAGGGACTGAGGTTAGCAGGTCAGAGTCTGACTTTCTCCACAGCAACTGCAGAAGCACATCCAGTCACCTTGTATTGGTGAGTAGGTGGGCCTGTTGGAACATCAGCCACTACTATTGCAGCTGCACAGGGCCTACAGCCTACTGGCCTTCAGCTCGACTGCACAAGTGAGCCCAGAGACTCTGTGTTGGTGAGCAGGCAGGCCCGTTGGAACCTTAGGCAGTGCCATTGTAGCAGTTCAGGAGCCAGAGCCTTCCTGCCTCTAAAGTAGACAGGAAAAGGTGTTCTCACTGTATTGATTGAGTGCCTCATATGGTGTGCCAGAACTAGGGGGTTTTCTTTAGGTCCCAATACAAACTGCAAAGAACAACCCAGGAAACACTGCTATTTTACGGTTCCTAACTATTAGGAGGAAAGTGACTTGCAACAAACAGCGCCAGAAAACAGGGCACGTCA
Organism: Petromus typicus; assembly: GCA_004026965.1. Classification (NCBI taxonomy): domain Eukaryota; kingdom Metazoa; phylum Chordata; class Mammalia; order Rodentia; family Petromuridae; genus Petromus; species Petromus typicus. The sequence goes on along the minus strand of PVIR01012050.1, from coordinate 2,655 downwards.
GAGATGAGGAAACACTAAAAGTCTCAGATAAAAAGATCCTCACCTCCAGGTAACACAGGGGGAAGGGAAATAGAGAAGTTTGAAGCCCAGTCTCCAGGGTCCTTGGAAATGGTAACCAAAGCAGATCTAGTAAAATGGAAATCAGAACTGATCTCTGAGATGAAAACAAAGATATTAGACACTGTCAACATGATGATGAACAAAGCTAAAGAGGAAATCATGGAGTTGATAGAATCCAAGATAGCAAAAGCAATGGAACCTTTTAAACACCTACAAGCAGAAGTCCAGGAAATTAAGAAAGAAAATGAAAGTTTGCACAATAGAATGAATTTGGCAGAAGACCGAATTTCAGACCTAGAAGACAGGATCTCAACCAATGAACTGGAAAGGCATAATCTATGCAGAAAAGCAAGCCATAATGAAAATTCAATCCAACAGCTCCTAGATGATTCAAAGAAGAATAACATAAGATTGATTGGAGTCACTGAGGAAGCAGGAGACAATGCTAAAGACATCAAAAAGCTCTTCACAGAGATAATGGCAGAAAACTTCACAGAAAAAGATAAAGAATTGAACATACAAATACATGAAGCATACAGAACACTACATGCCCATGACATGAAAAAATCTACACCTAGGCATATCATCGTAAAAGTCGCAGATATCAAAAAAAAGAATGAAATACTGAAAGCAGCCAGAGAAAAGAAAACAGTTACATTCCAAGGTAAGCCTGTCAGGATCATAACAGACTTCTCAACTCACACACTCAATGCAAGAAGAGCCTGGAGTGAATTCTTCCAAGCCCTCAAGGAAAACAACTTCCAACCCAGACTAATGTGTCCTGCAAAACTATCCTTCAAAACTGATGGAGAAATAAAATACTTTCATGACAAAGAACACCTCAAAAACTTCACAAATACAAAACCTGTGCTCCAAAACATTTTAAAGAATATCTTGGAGAAAAGTAAGGAAACTTACAGATCCATGAGACCTAACCAAGTCAACCCATGGGACCAAACAAGAAACTGATGGGGAAAGGGGTAAAGTAGAACAACACAGCCAAGAATAGGAAAATATGGCAGCACTAAATTTACCCACATCTGTCATACCCATTAATGTCAATGGACTCAACATGCCAATTAAGAGATACACACTGGCAGAGTGGATCAAGAAGCAAGATCCTACAATCTGCTTCATACAAGAAACACACCTAATTCAGAAAGAAACCCATGGACTAAAAGTAAAGGGATGGAAAACAATACTCCATGCGACTGGAAATAGCAAGAATTTATTTTATTTGCAGACAAAATAGACTTCAAGCCAAAACTGATAAAGAGAGATAAAGATGGACACTATCTTTTAGTTCAGGGAAAAATCCAAGAGACATAAATCACTACCTTAAATATCTATGCTCCAAATTCTAATGCACCCAACTATATAAAACAAATATTAACGGACTTGAAAAACCAGATAAACTCCAATACAATAATAGTAAGGGACCCCAATATCCCACTGTCACAAAGAGACAGATTGATCGGGCAAAAAGTCACTAAGGAAATCCTTGAGCTCAACCAGACTCTTCAGTAAATGGACTTAATATATGCCTACAGAGTATTTCACCCCACAAAGTCAGAATTTACATTCTTCTCAGCTGCTCATGGATCATTCTCCAAAAAAGACCATGTACTCGCTCATAGAACAGCTTTAAGCAAATATAAAGGGATTGAAGTTATTCCTTGTATACTGTCAGACCATAGTGCCCTGAAATTGGAGCTGAATAGCAAAGGAAAGCCCAGGATCCTCACAAACACATGGAAACTGAACAACACTCTGCTGACCAACCAATGGGTCACAGAAGAAATTAGAGAAGAAATTGAGCAGTTCTTACAACTAAATGATAACCCCAGTACAACATATAGAAATTTATGGGACACAGTGAAAGCAGTTCTATGAGGAAAATTCATAGCAGTGAAAGCCTACATCCAGAAAACAGAGCAAGCTCAAATAAACAATTTAATGCTGAACCTCAAGCAACTAGAAAGAGAGGAGCATAACAAACGCAAAGCTCACACTAGGCAAGAAATTATAAGGATCAGGGCAGAAATTAATGCAATAGAAACCAACAGAATGGTTCAAAAAATTAATAAATTGAAAAGTTGGTTCTTTGAGAGGATAAACAAAATTGATAGACCCTTAGCCAACCTCATTAAACAAAGGAAGGAAAAGGCCCGTATCTATGCTATTAGGAATGAGAACGGAGAAATTACTACCGACCCAGAGGAAGTCCAGAGGATAAGAAACACCTACTTTAAAAATTTATACTTCAATAAAATGGAAAATGTAGAAGAAATGGATAGATTTCTAGACACATATGAAATCCCAAAGCTGAATAAAGAAGATAAAGAAATGTTAAATGCCCCAATAACAATCGGTAAAATTGAAAATGTAATTAAAAACTTGCCAGCAAAGAAAAGCCCTGGACCTGACAGTTTTACTTCTGAATTCTATAAAACTTTTAAAGAAGAGTTAGTGCCTCTACTTCTGAAACTGTTCAATGAAATTGAAAGGGAAGCAGTACTCCCAAACTCATTCCTGGAAGCAACCATTACCCTGATTCCAAAAGCAGAGAAAGACCCAACCAAAAAAGAGAACTAC
>PVIR01012049.1:0-45688 GCA_004026965.1 Petromus typicus | reverse complement strand
CTGGCCCTGAGCTCAGCCTCAAACTCACATCACAATCCTCCTGCCTCTGCCTCCCGAGTGCTGGGATGACAGGCGTGAGCCACCACGCCCGGCACTGTGGTACGTGGTACTGGTTGCTGCTGGGTGTGGGTCTCCACACCCAGTATTGTTATGTGGTTACCGGGGAATCGAACCCGGGTCCTTGCGCTTGCGAGACAGGCGCCGGAACCACTGAGCTAACTCCCCGGCCCCCCGGCCACAACTCTTGATAGGTTTTTGATATGGGGGAAGTGGATAATGAAGAAAGCCGACTGACTCATTCAGATTAAAAAATTTGTGACATGACATGGATAACAAAGCTAGGTGTGGTGGTACAAGCCTGTAATCTCAGCACTTAGGAGACTGAGGCAGGAGGATCTCTGTGAGTCTGAGGTCAGCCCGAACTACATAGACCTTTACTCACCAGAAATGTTTAAAAAGGCGATGCATAGCAAAATTCACCCACTCCAGCCATTCCATGGTACAGCCCCCTGGCATCCAGTGCCCAGTGCTGGCATCCGCCTGCTCAGCCTGTCCGCATGCCAGCTGAACTCTACGTCAGGCAGCGGCTCTGTGCCTCCCCTCCCGCAGCCCCGGTCACCGCCCTGCTGCTCTCTGTCCCTGAGTGGAATGCTGCTGGCACCTCGTGCGCGTCAACCTGGCAGCACGTGCCCTTTGCAACTGGATTATGTCACTTGGTGTCACCCACGTTGTGTTTCCTGTGGGAATTTATTTCTAGTGGAGGGATAGTATTCTTCTGGAGGGAGGTGTGCGTGGACTTGTCTGTGGACTCGAGTTGTCCTCTCTTTTTTGTTGCTGTTTGTTTGAGACAAGGTCTCACCATATAGTTCAGGCTGGCCTTGAAGTCACTATGTAGCCCAGGCTGGCCTCAGACACATAGAGATCTTCCTGCTTCAGCCTCCTGAATGTTGGGATTACAGACCTGTACCACCACTGCCAACTTCAGTCATTTTTTAAACAAAGCAGGCCAAAGAATTTGCAGACTGGGAGACCAGCAGGTGTCCATCCTGCCCATACCTTCCTCACCCCTGCAGGTATGATGCTGGGCATGACGGATTCATCGACCTCATGGAGCTGAAGCTCATGATGGAGAAGCTGGGGGCTCCCCAGACCCACCTGGGCCTGAAGAGCATGATCAAAGAGGTGGATGAGGACTTCGACGGCAAGCTCAGCTTCCGGGAGGTACTGCATCCTGCTGTCCCGGAGCCGGGGCGGGCTCGTCCTGGGAGGACCTGGGGCTGCACAGGGCTGGGCTCCTGAGAGCGCTGCTTGGATATTTAACCTACAGTTCTGCTCTAGAGACAGTCTTAGAGAAGTCAGGCATGTTGCTCAGGTGGTAGGACACGTGGGCAGCATGCCCGAGGCCCTGGAGGTGCCCGGGGAGCCGCCTGAAAACAGCACGGCTAGTAGAACCTCATATGGAGAAAATGGTGGGAAATCGAGAGATGTCTCCGAAATACCCCTAGTGAGCCTTCACGGGCACAAAGTTCCCCTGGGTTTACCAGATCTTGTCTCTCAAAAACAAAACAAAAATGATATTGACTTGAATAGGGGTGTTGCTGGCTGTCCTGGGGACTGTCTGTGCTAACTCCCCCACGGACTTCCAGCCTCCTGCTTGGTGGGAGATGCCCTTCCACTCTTGAGGACCCTGCCTTGCGATCGTGTGGCGCAGCCTGAGCGGATGGATGTGGCAAGGCCCTTCCATTGCTGGACGCCCTGCCTTGTCCTGGGGATGGGACAGTGGACTGGGAGCTTGTAGCTGGTGGGAGCGCTGCGGAGTTTACACTGGTGGCCGCTCCTGGAAAAGGCACAGTGTGGGGTGGCTGCTACTGCCACTGCGCTGGACGTGACCTGGCACGTGGAGGGCCACACTGCGCTCTGCCCCGAGAGCTTTGCTGCTGTGGGCCTTTTTTTTTTCTTTTTGCAATACTGAGGATTGAACCTAGGGTCTTCTCACTGAGCAACATCCCAGCCTTTCAAAAAAAATTTTTTTTTTTTTTTTTTTTAGGTTTTTTGAAGCAGGGTCTCGCTTTGTGGTTCAGGCTGGCCCTGAGCTCAGCCTCCAACTCACATCACAGCAATCCTCCTGCCTCTGCCTCCTGAGTGCTGGGATGACAGGCGTGAACCACCACGCCCGGCACTGTGGTATGTGGTACTGGTTGCTGCTGGGTGTGGGTCTCCACACCCAGTATTGTATGTGGTTACCAGGGATCGAACCTGGGTCCTTGTGCTTGCAAGACAGGCGCCGGAACCACTGAGCTAACTCCCCGGCCCCTCAAAAAAATTTTTTTGAGTCAGAATCTCACTATATTTCCTGAGTTGGCCTCAAACTTGTAATCCTCCTGCCTCAGCCTCCCAGGGTACTATAATAACAGACATGGGCCCCCAAACATTGCTGGCACTGGGGACCTTGTGAAACTCTTCTTTTATGACCAAAACCTTCTTTCTGCTGAAGCCACAGGTTGATTTTGTTGCTTGGAGTCTTGGGCTGTAACTGATAAAGGGGAAGTTCTTGACTTCCAGCTGCAGCCCCCAAGACTCCCTCTCCCCGCTGTCGGAGGCAGAAAGGGCCTTCGCCCCTCTCGGTGGTGTCCCTGCTGCCCTGTGCCCCACCCCGTCACCGCTGGTTTCCCCATCACTCCCAGCACGCCAGTCGGAGGATGCCCAGGTACAGACAGACAAGCGCCTTCGGGGAGGGCGGGTGCCTTAGGGAAGCTGAGTGTATCCAGTTGAACTGGATTTTCTTTTTCTGAGACCTGCTGGCGTTAGGACCAGGATGGGAGTGGGAGCTGTTGGTGACTTGCTGAGCTGGCAGAACCCGTGTCCACTGCCCAGATCTGCCCCAGACCTGAGCGCTCAAGGAGAAGCCCTGAGGGTTTTGTTTTTGTTCTATTTTTCTATGTTTCTAGTTCATACATTGCTGTGAACTTGGACACTGTTACCTACCTGCTCTTTAGCTTATTATTTGTAATGTTACACTGGCGTGTTTTCTTTGAGACAAGGTCCTACTGTGTAGCCCAGGCTGGCCTTAACTCACAGCGATTCTCCTGCCTCAGCCTTCTGAGTGCTGGAATGACAGGTGTGTGCTACCATGCCTGGCCTGAGACTGAGTGATTTAGAAGGAAAAGTTTATTTGGTTTGTGGTACGGAAGCGTAAGAGCCCGGCGCCAGCATCCGCTTGCCCTTCAGTGTTGCGCACCCTTGGCAGGCCCTGCAGAGGCTGAGCGAGGTGCGGAGGACGGGACGGCCCCAGCGGTCTGAAGGGGGTGCAGGCTCCGTCCCTTCCTGCGTGAGCTCCGCCCTGCCCGGCGTCCGGCCCAGCTGCCCAGCCCGGTTTTCTCGCAGCACTTGCTCAGCCTGAGGCTTTGCCGGCCTCTAGTGAGAGAGTCGGAAGCTGCAGTTGTCACCTGCGTTGGCCACATGGCCCCAGGGACGCCGCGTGGCCTTGGCCGTCTTGCTGAAACCCTTGGTTAGTGTCCGCAGGGTCCACCGAGACCTGAGGACCCAGAGCCAGGCTCGCAGAGGTCTCTCTGCAGGGCGTTTGCGGGTAACATACTCCAAGGCTAGGATCGGAGAGCCTGTCCCACGTGTGGAACTACTTCCGGCCCTGTCCTTTTTCCTTTGGCAAAAGCGCTCTTTAAGAAAGATGATCATGAAAAGCGACCTAGAATCTGGGATTTCCCCACTAAAACCCATAGTTCAGGTGGCCCCTGAAAACATTGGACAAAGCTGCTTTCAAAGATTTGGAATCCATTGGTGTATATTTTTTCCAAATAGAAATTAAAAGGAAGTTGTTTGACAGGTAAATTAATAAGGAAAATTTTAAAGAAGAAAATGAGAAAGCTACAAAATTTCACTGGGAGAGCCCAGGGTAGGCGCATGCCTAGAGTCCCAACACTCAGAAGGCTGAGGCAGGAGGATTGCTGAGAGTTAAGGCCAGCGTGGTTTAGCCAGTGTAAGACCATCTTGAACTACAAAGTGATACTTAGTCAAAAAAAAAAAGCTTCGAGAGAGAAGCCTTAGGAAAGAAGAACAGGGAAAGAGAACTGCCTAGTTAGGTTTGTCAGTTTGCTTATTTAGGGATTTATTCTGTACAGACCTTAGTACTAGTTGCTTCAAAGATTAATTCAGGTCACGTTTGAGTCTGAAGGAGGAGGGTGGATTATTTAATAAGTAATGTAGGGATTACTAAATAACCATTTGGAAGAAAATAAGTTTAATGATTATCTCACATGCTAGATGAGAATAAATTCAGAGATAAAATATTTAGAGTTTTGGGAAAAAAAGTAAGCCATAAAAGTAGTAGACACAAACATAGGTGATTGTTTGTATAACCTTGGTGGCCAGAAAGGTTTTTTCTAAACATAACTGGGAAGAGAAAAGAAAAAGATTCAATAGGGTTCGTGCCAGATATCTGAAGTCAGAAGTTCCTAACAGTGTAGTTACATGGCGAGAGACAGGACTCAGATATTTGAGAGAGCCGGTCAGCAGATGGTGGGGAAAATGGGTGGGGGTGGGACACGCAAAGAGAAGTAGGTAAGAGCCAGAGGGGTGGTACATGCCTGTCATCCCAGTACTCTGGAGGCTGAGGCAGGAGGATCACCGTGGCTCCAGGCCAGCCTGCACTACACAGTGAGTCTCAAAAAAAGGAGGAAGTGGATAAAAACCATCCAAAATAATAAATTATTTTGTTTAAAAGTATGTGTAGGTTGGGCCGGGGATTTAGCTCAGTGGTTCCGGCGCCTGTCTTGCAAGCGCAAGGACCCGGGTTCGATCCCCGGTCACCACATACCATACTGGGTGTGGAGACTCACCCCAGCAGCAACCAATACCACACAGCACAGTGCCGGGCGTGGTGGCTCATGCCTGTCATCCCAGCACTCAGGAGGCAGAGGCAGGAGGATTGCTGTGATGTGAGTTTGAGGCTGAGCTCAGGGCCAGCCTGAACCACAAAGCGAGACCCTGTCTCAAAAAACCCTAAAAAAACAACAATAAAAGTATGTGTAGGTTTACTTGATTTTTCCTTTATGGCTGTAAATTAGGATATTGGTAACTTAATTTTACTTTCCTTAGCTATGCTTAACATATCGCGTGAATTTCTGAGGGGGGATACCTTTCTCTCTTCTCTTGCTTCCCTCCCTCCTGTCCTGTCTGTTCCTGACTGAATTCCTATTCTGTTCTGTTCTTTCTCCTCTTCTTCTCTTTTTGGCCCTGGGAATGGGCCCAGGCCCTTGCCTGCACTTTACCCGAGCCCCACTTCCGTCCCTGGCATTTTTTCAGTAACTATTCCAAAGTACCCACCCAGCAGTTTGAATCTGTTTTCGCCCCCATCAGCCACTGTGGAGGTTTTTCTTTCTCTTCCTTCCTTCCTTCCGCCCTTCAGCTGCTGCAGAGAAACCGCCTCTCGGGTCTGAGCTCCCCGAGCCTTGCCCCTGTCCCGGTCTCGGAGCCCGGATGACCATGCGTGCCAAGGGCTGGCCGCGGGTTCTCGGTCGGCCCTGTGGGACCGGCTGACCTGGGCTCCCTCCCTGCAGTTCCTGCTCATCTTCCACAAGGCCGCGGCCGGGCAGCTGCAGGAGGACAGCGGGCTGATGGCGCTGGCGCAGGTCTCCGAGATCAATGTGGCCCTGGAGGGGGTCAAAGGTGCCAAGGACTTCTTCGAAGCCAAGGTAGGCGCCTCCTCCCTCCCCCTGGGCTGCTGCGCCCCCTCTGGCTGCCGGGGGGAGCGTGGAACAGAGCACAGGCCTTGCCGGTTTCCATCTCAGGCAGGTTTGCTAGACGATGGCGCTCCAGGTCCCCCATCCAGATGTCCCTGAAGGATCCTTTCTAATCCAAGCAATGCACACCTGTAATCCTGGCACTCAGGAGGCTGAAGCAGAAAGGTCGCAAGTTTGAGCCCAGCATAGGGAATTGAGCAACTTAATGAGACTGTCTCAAAATTAAAATATAAAAATATAGCTCAGGGGCAGTGGGCAGCTAAATTAGCTAAATTATAAAAATTTAGCTCAGTGGTTCTGGCATCTACCTGGCAAGCACAAAGTAATGAGTTCAGTCCCCAGTACCATACACTAGAATGCCAGGTGTGGTGGCTCACACCTGGAATCCCAGCACTTGGGAGGCAGAGGCAGGAGGATTGCTGTGAATCGAGGCTGGTCTGGGCTATATAGTGAGTTCAGGGCCAGTCTGGGCTACAAACCCTACCCTGTTTCAAAAAAAAAAAAACCACGGAAAACAATATGTGTGGCAACCAATTTTGTTAAGCATTAAATACAACCTAGATAATCATAAAAATGTATTAGTCACATGGGAGACTTATTTTATATTTCTGTAATGTTTTATGAGTGTGCATTGTTTATAAGCATAAGAAAAGATGAAAAGCCTAACAATGCATTTTCCCGACCTGCTCACCCAGACTCAAAGGCCGAGCCGGCGCACACTGTGATTATGGCACTGCGGCTAGTGGCCCTCAGCAGGTGTCTGCGGGGATCTGGGAGAGGCCGTCAGGGAGCCTGGTGCCCAATGTCCCAAGATGAATGGACCTGGGCTTGTAATCTGGCGTGGGACATGCCCCAGCCCTGAGCACCTGCGTGCAGGAGCGAGATGAAAGGAGGGGTTGACCCGCACCCCGTCCTGGGCACGCAGCAGGTGACTGTGAGGCTGCCGGGGCCCTGGGCACGCTGGACACGTGGAGCCGATGCCCCTGCTGAGGGGCCCTTCCAGGACAGCCTGCCGGGCACCGCAGCCACTTGGAGACGCCTGCCTGAGCCGGTCACATCAGTCTGGGTCCCCCAGGACGCTGCAGGAAGCAGCAGTGCGGTGGTCCCAGGCTCTGCGAAGTGCTTGGTGTGGACACCAGGGCCCGGACGTGGGCCGGGTGGTACTGCCAGGGCAGACTGGCCCGGGAGAGGCTTCCGCAGATCTCTGGAGAGGAGTGGAAGTCCAGCACGAGCAGGGACTATGCAGGCAGGGTAGGGTGAGGTGGGGGCAGAAGGCTGGGGCGTGGCGGGGCTGAGACAAGAGTCCCGCGCGGGAGTGTCGGGGCAAAGCGGGAAGCGGGCTCTGGTGTGGCCCGAGGTCAGGCAGGCACGGCAGAGGCATGGCTGCCCTTGACGGGAGTCACAATATGGCCGATGGCTTCTGATGGCGTCCTGGTGGACAGAGCTCGGCCACACCTGGCCTTGATTGTCTGTCCAGCACCGAGGATCAGACCCAGCACCTCATGAGTGCTAAGCACACACTTCATCACAGAACTACAGCCCCAGCCTGATTTCTAATGTTACAGAAAAATGCCAGCATATTACCAAAGATCATGTCATGTTCTTTCTCTGAAGCCATTGCTTCTGGTAACAAAACCAAATAAAAATGCCATACTGGAAATGCATTTTGTATTAAGCAATATAGCTGTAAGCATTATGTCAAGAAATGGAACACACATATAACATTGATGGAGACTTTTGCTGCAGAAATGCTTTTTAAAATATATTAGGGAATGTCAAAAAGAATAAAGTGCCTAGGTATGGGGACATGTGCAATAACAGCACCCTGGGAAGCTGAGACAAGAGGATCCCAAGGTTGAGCCTGGCCTGGGCAATTTAGCAATTTAAGGAAACCCTCTCTCAAAATTTAAAAACTTAGACAGGGCTGAGGATGTTGCTCAGTGGTGGAGTGCCTGCCTAACATGAGCTGAGGCTCTCAGTTCAGTCCCCAGGCTGGAAAAGAAAAGCATAAAAGGGAAAAGAGCACTGTTTTTTTGGAGAAGTGTTAGGGTTTGAACCCAGGACCTCATACATGCTCAGCATATACTGTGCCACTCAACTGTACCCCAGGCCTGAAAACAGTGTTTCTTAAAAGAACATTTGCTTTCCTCCTAAATGTCAGAGAATTCTTTTTTTTTGAGACAGGGTCTCACTTTATGGTTCAGGCTGGCCCTTGCTCAGCCTCCAACTCACATCACAATCCTCCTGCCTCTGCCTCCCAAGTGCTAGGATTACAGGCGTGAGCCACCACGCCCGGCACTGTGCTATGTGGTACTGGTTGCTGCTGGGCATGAGTCTCCATGCCCAGAATTGTATGCAGTCATCAGGGATCAAACCTAGGTCTTTGTGCTTGCAAGACAGGCTCCAGAACCACTGAGCTAAACCCCTGGCCCCTAATGTCAGGGAATTCTATCAGGCAATAATATGAAACAATGTAGTATGATTGCAGGAATAGATCAGTCACTGAAGTAGAATAAAAAATAATAAGAACGGATTTCCTCCACAGAGGGATTTAGAATGTGAAAAGTTAGAGCAATAATGGAATCAATAAGAGGTACTGAAACAATTTGCCATCTACTCAGGAAGTAGAAATTAAAATCCCTACTTCAGTGGGTGTGGTGGTGCATGCCTGTGGTCTCAGCACTTTGGAGGCTGAAGCAGGAAGACTGCCATGAGTTCAGGGCCAGCCTGGGATATATAATGAGCTCAAGGCCTGCCGGACTGCCTGCCACAGCAAGACCCCGTCTCAAAGCAAAACAAATCCCTACTTTGTACCTTCACAAAATAAATGAGCTGGTTTGGGGTGGCAGCGTTTGAAGGGATCTTAATGAGCTAAATGAAAATGGAACCACAAAAATATTAGAAGAAAATGGATTTAGAGCTTCGAGGGCAGAGAAAATATTAAACGGGACATAAAACATAAAACCATAAAAGGAAATGGGTTGATAAATTTGATTGTATCAAAAGTGCAAATATTTGGGGTGGGGATTTAAGCTCAGTGGTGCTGGGTCTTCTCTGCAGGTGCAAGGTCCTGAGTTTGATCTCCCACACCTAAAGAATAAAATTCTGCAAATATTTCTAAGGCCCAAGATAGCCTAAAGTTAGAGGACAAGCAAAAGACAGCAAGAATGAAAAAAATATATGTAATAAAAACCAGATTTTATGAAAAACTGGAGAGAGAGGCACTGGAGTCGAAAAGTGGGAAAAGGCTGCACGAAGGTGCCAGTTTGTCTTTTTTTCTCAGACTGGCAGAAAGAAAAAATGTTAAGGATCACATCTGGGAGCGCGAATTCCAGCAGCTACTTTGGGAGCAGTTCAGCGGCCTGTATTAATTTAATGTGCATACCCAGTGCGTTATTCATAAATGCTACCGGGTTGAAGTGGAGAAAAACAATCAGCTGGGGAATAGAGAACTTTATGTGGATTTATCTGATATGTATTATTGAAGACAAATTCTTAAATTAAAAAAACCATGTGCCAGCTGGGCATGGTGGCTGTAATCCCAACACCCGGAGGAGGAGGAGGATCACAAGTTTAACCTAGTCTGCGCAGTTTAACTGCTTAGTGAGAACTTGTCTGTTCGAAAAAATTTTTAAATATTATTTATTATTTAAAATCTTTATTTTTGAGGCAGTCATTGAGTGTCTAAGTTGCCCGTGCTATGCTCCAACTTGTGATTTTCCTGCCTCAGCTTCCTAGAGTGCTGCGATTTCCGGCATACACCCACCACGCCTGGCCTCAAAAAAATGTAAAAGGCGGGGGTGTATGATATAGCTCCGCTGCAAAGGCTCTGGGTTGAATTGACCGTTACTAAGAAAAAAGAAAAAGAAAACGAACTTAGAGCACCCCCTACAGGTGGAAGTGCGTCTGAGCGGCAACAAAGGAAGCGCTGGTGTCTGCGCTGAAGACCTCTCCCAGACCCGCTGGGTGGCACAACCCTCCTCCCTTTATCCCTGTCCCGCAGGCCCAGGCCCTGTCGTCCGCCAGCAGGTTTGAGGCCGAGCTAAAGGCCGAGCAGGAGGAGCGGAGGCGAGAGGAAGAGGAGAGGAGCCTGCGCAGGGCGGCCTTCCGGGAGCTCAAGGCCGCCTTCAGCACCTAGGCGTCTGCCTGGGCCCCAGCCGGGCCTCGGACGCCGGCGCTTCACCCCTTTGCCCACCCCGGTCCCAGCACCTCTGCCTCCGCTCACGGTGGCCCCCAGCGCCCTGGCCCCTCTGGGCATGGCCCAGCTCCGGGGCCTCGGGCCTCAGGCCCGGACCTCCCACCTTGGCGACCCTCCGACTTCCCTCCCGCCAGCCCAGGGCAGGGTCTGGTCGGATGTTCTCCCTTGTCTCTGCAGGGGGCACGCTGCCCGTTTTCTCCTCTGGCCTTTCCTTTGCCATTTCCTTAGATTTTTTGGATGCTTTTGCACCTGAGGGCTGGGACTGCAGCGGGCCGGGCACTACTACTGCCCATCTCCAGGGGGCCTCGGTGCCCCTGAGCTCACCACCCTGAACCTCACCGTCCGGTCTCCTCTCAGCCCTTTTCTGTGCTAATTAGCTGGAAAAATGAATCCTCGGCCACAACACTGAGAAGGGCTCCTGCTGCTGCCGGCTGCAGAGGCCACGGGATTCCCACTGCGCACCTCGGGGCTCCGAGTCCCTGACGTCTCGATGCCCCCCTGCATCTCCTGCCAGTGTCTACACCTGCCCCTCGATGTTGAGGCAGGGGTGCTCCTGGCCTCTGGAGATGCTTCAGTATGTATCCTGTGAATTTGGGGGGCTGCCCAGAGGTGCCACTGGCTTATTGAATTTTTAAATTTCCTAATGTCATATTTATTGCTTCTCTTTAGTAACTGCTGACCTTGCAATAAAAGAGCTGTCTGCCTTTCAGCCTTACGGCTGTCTCTTTTTATTTATTTGTGTTAGGTACTAAGCACTGAACTCAGGACCTTGCACTTGCCAGCCGGGCGCGGTGCCACCGAGTACACCTCTGGCCTCAGCTGATTCTTTTGAAATAACCTATGCAAGTGGGCGTGGCCATCAGGCCAGTGTGCCCAGAGTCTCCCTTGAGTTAAGGGTGACGGAGCACAATTTCTAGAGCCCCGGGCTTGAGTCACACGGTTTTGCGGGCACAGTTCAGAGGCTTTGCTCTGTGACACTCGGAGGGCTGAGGTGGTCAGCTGCCGTACCCCTGCGCAGGTGGGATACTTTCAGCTCTTGAGAAAATCTAATTTCCTTTGTCCCCACACAGCTTGCGGCCGAGGAGAGGCAGCCCTTCCTCCCAGGGACTCCGTAGATGGGCCCAGAGGGGGGAGCCGCCCTGTGCTCCCTGGAGACCTCAGCTCCCAGGCACCTGTACCAGGGCCCTGCCCAGCATCCTTATACAGATGGCCGAGTTAGGGAGGAGCTAGGGGTCGTCAGAAGGGCTGGGCCTCCGGGGAGTCTGCGCCGAGGATGAGAACACAGCACAGCCTAGAAGACTAACGTCACAATGGCCAGACTTTCCAGCTTCCCCGCAGGATGAATGGAATCTTCCCTTTTAAGATTTCCCATGTCAGTACACCCTTATTAGGGGCAGGCCATCTTCTCCCGCCCACTGAGACTAAGGCTAAAGACGACTAGAACCACAGGTGAAGAACCAAGTTAAGGGTGTCATCCACATGCTCCTGTTACTATTGCCTCGATACTAGCCACGTGGCTACACTAGTAATCTTACTGGTTGATTGTGGTTTCGGCCATGTTATACCCACTTCGTAACTTAGACCTCTAAAACTGTCTCAGAGAAGTGGGCTCTTTGGCAACGCACTGGGGACTCTTGTCTGTCAGGATCTATCCTCATTTCCCAATAGAGTTTCCTACTCTTAACCTCCATTGCTCCTTAAAGTCATTGTTTGACTTTAGGGAACACTAGCTTGGTGTGTCTGACATGTAGCTCGCCGAGAGTTATATTTTCTCCCTACATCATCCTCCTCAGAGGGGAGAAAAGGAAAGGAAAGTTTCATGAAATGTGACCCAGCAATCATGCCCTTTTGGATTTGCCCGCAGGGCACTGGGCGAGGTGGTGTAGCCCTGTGATCCCAGGGCTTGGGAGGCAGAGGCAGGAGGATCGCCTTGAGTTGGAGGCCAGCCTGGGCTACACAGTGAAGTCAAGGCCAATGTGGCCTCCACAGTGAGACCCTGTCTCAAAAATGCTGGACTAAAGAACAAGAAAAAGCAGAGGCGGGAGAGCGCCGCCTCGGGGGCCGGACCTCCCGCGTGCAGCTCCTTGAGACAGTGCTCTGCACAAACAGCCGTGTAGAAGCTGAAACCCTTGGTCACAAATGACGGCAAACCAGAGGGACTTGGGACACAGACAGGACTGGGACGGGATGTCTGCGGTGGATCTCGGTTCTTGGTCACGACATCCTACAGGAGTTGCTGTCTGCGCGACGCTTGCCTCCTGGCCCCTGATCAGTCTCCAGGGCCAGGGCCACAGCTCAGCCCTTCACAGATTCTTTCCGGGGTCTCCGCAGGGTTTCTTTACCCAATTCATTGTCGTCCACTGTGAAGCTGGGCTAATCGTTTGTTGTTTTGGATAATGTCTGGAAAATGTGAGTCTGTTCCTAACATCTCCCCTGCCCCTTTCCATCTCCCTGGTAAGAACCTGGCCCAGTTCACCTTGTCCTTCCTCTCGCCCTTCCTCCTTCCCTCTGGCCCAGGACCTGTGGAGTCCAGGTCTGTGCAACGCAGAACAGCTCCTGGAAAGTATCACGTGGTTTCCTCACCTGAGCAGGTGTCCCTACTCCCTCCCTCTCCGTGGGGGTGGCTTGGCGGGGAGAGTGCCTTCTGCAAGCTCTCACTGCCTGGTGGGTGTGGGGGGTCCCCACCTCACAGGTAAGGCAGGACCCCACTCTTCTCTGCCTTCTGGTTTGGACTCTACTGCCTGCCACTAGAGGCCTGGCATGCGGCCTGGCACGGAACAGGTTCACGAGGATGTGCCAGGCTCCTGGAGCAGCTAGGTGGCCAAGGCAGGATCCAACCCCATGACTCCACAGAGTAGAGGGGTCTGTGTAGCTCATAGGTCTACAGAGGACATGGCGCTGGTGTCACCTGTCCTGGCCAGGACCTTGCAGCAGCTGGCAGCACAGTGGCAGGGACAGCTCTGGCTAGAGGTCATGAACCCAGACAGGCTGCCCAGGCTGAACGCCAGCCTCTCTATCACAGTGCTCTCAGGATCTCACTAGAGAAACATTCACTTCTTCTCTGGGCAGTGCCCTTACATTTCACCTTTTTCATTTGAGACAGGGCTAGGATCTTCCTGTATAGTCAGGCTGGCCTTGAATTTGTGGTGATCCTCCTGCCTCAGCCTCCTGAGTACTGAGATTATAGACATGGGCATGTGCCACCATGCCTGGCTTGTTTTAGGTTTTTTTTTTTTTTTTTTTTTTTGAGATATGGTCTTGGTTTTATAGTTCAAACTGGCCCTGACCCCACTATGGAGCCCACACTGGCCTCAAACTCACAGCGATCCTCCTGCCTCTGCCTCCTGACTGCTGGGACCACAGGCTGAGCCACCACACCCAGTTTGGTTTTGTTTTTTAAAACAAGGTTTCACTTTGTAGTCCAGGCTAAATTTGAACTAGCTATGTAGCTTAGTTTGGGCTAGAATTTTCCATTTTTCTGCTTCAGCCTCCTGAGTGCTGGGATTATAGGCATGTGACACTACACCCAGCTATCTCTCCCAATCTCTGACAGTGAGGAGGAGTTCAGAAGCCATTCTCCTGTGCGAGTCTGGCTCAGGGACTCAGTTAAGATGCCACGGGGGCAACAGTGGGTAGGGCGCTTGGCTGGGCCAGGAGAACCCACATCCTAGTTGACGAACTCATCTGATCGGCAAGCTGGGGCTGCTTCAGTGTCCCCACAGCACAGCCGCTGCCTTCCCCCAGGGCGTGGATGGCACAAGACAAGAGGGACGTGCAGGCCGCAGTGGTCGTCCAGGCATCACCAGGCAGCATCTTGGATGTTAGGATTTGTCACTGCAAGCCACAGAAGTCCATGCCGGGCGGGTTTAGGTGGAAAAGGAACCGACTGAGTAGAGAAGGAAGAGCAGGGGCCGGGGCCAAGCTAAGGAGACAGGCAGGGGCCCGGCGGCCCGGACAGCGACAGGAAGCACGTGCTGGGGCCGGTCCGGGAAGTGCCGCTGCCCGCAGCACCCGCATCTACCTTTCTGTCGTTCACTCCAGATGCAGCGCCCTGGCTGGGACCCGTTGACTGTTGTGGCAGGGTGGCATCTGGATTTTTTGTCTTTGGAAGGGGAGGCCCGCTCTCGTCCTCAAGCCACCCTCCCTTTCTGTGGAGAGCGGGCCAGGCTGGCAAGCTTCCTGCCTGTGCCTCCCGAGTGCTGCAGTTGCAGGCAGGCACCACCTCACAGGGGTGATGGGAAAACACTCAAATGTTTTCCTGTACAGTATATGTTTTTGAAATTGCAACTTTTGCTGGGTTTGGTTTTTCTTTTTTGTTTTTGTTTGTTTGTTTGTTTGTTTGTTTGAGACAGGGTCTTGCTTTATAGTTCAGGCTGGCCCTGAACTCACTTGGTAGCCCAGGCGAGCCTGGAATACACAGCAATCCTCCTGCCTCTGCCTCCTGAGTGCTGGGATTATATGTGTGAGCCACCACACCCGGCATAGATGGATTTTTTAATATAGTAGAGTACTATTCTACCATAAAGAAAGATAAGCTTCAGACATTTCTGGCTAAATGGGTGCCCCTTGAGACCAAAGTCTTAAGTGAAATAAATCAGACACACATGTTTAAATACTGCATTGTTTTCTGGTGTGAGAAACCAAAATTAGAAATATGTATAATATGTATAATAGATGCTGGGGGAAGAAAATGTTCAAATAGGAGGGGGAATAAAGAAGGGAGGGGTGGGGCCGGGGATTTAGCTCAGTGGTTCTGGTGCCCGTCTTACTGTGCAATACTCGGGTTCGATCCCTGGTAACCACATACAATACTGGGTGTGGAGACTCACGCCCAGCAGCAACCAGTACCACACACCACAGTGCCGGGCGTGGTGGCTCACGCCTGTCATCCCAGCATTTGGGAGGCAGAGGCAGGAGGATTGCTGTGCTGTGAGTTGGAGGCTCTGAGCACAGAGCCAGCCTGAACCACAAAAGCGAGAAAAAAATAAGTAAATAAAAAAGAAGGGGGAGAAAGGAAGGAAAAGATGAGAAAAAACTTAAAATAGAGAGAAAAAAATGGAAACAAAATTTTCATACATAGGGAGGGGAGGAAGACACAGGGAAAAAGGAGCAAGATGTACCTGGCGGGAGTATACAGTCCCTACGAAGAATGTCATCATTATCTGTATCTAAAATGTACTAATAATTGTTCTGCTATTTTTAAATTACACTAATTAGGCACGGTGGTGCATGCCTGGGACAGGATGATTGCTGTGAGTTCGAGGCCAGCCTGAACTCAGTACAAGACTGTCTCAAAAACAGACAACCCCCGAACCACACAAGTACTTTTACAGTAACACCAGTTTTTGAAGCATAAGAGTGAATTTCCACAGTTGCCATCTGTGTGTCCTCTGTTGGTATTTATGGAGCTCTTAGTTTGAGATCTTGGGCCACACCCTGCTTGATTTGGTCTCCAGTCTTTTTTTTTTTTTTTTTTTTTAATTTTGCAGCACCAGGAATTGAACTCTGGCCCTTGTGCTTCCAAGGTAGGCGCAGCAGCACTTGAGCTAAACCCCCGGCCCTGGTCTCCAGTCTTGAGAGTGACCTTCCCTGTACGCTATTTTCCATGACTATAATGAGCTACCTGTTGCTGAATACATTAGGAAGAAAGCAAATTATGCAGCTTGCAGTTTTGGAGCCTGAAAGTGCAGAGAGAACAGTGCTGGCTCTGAGAAGTGTCCTTGAGTGTCACATCCTGGTGATGGCATCACGGTGGAAGCACTTAGGAGGGGGAGTGGGGCTGAAAGCAATTCACTCCAGCTGGGCATGGTGGCACAGCCAATGATCCTAGCCTGAGGGAGGCTGAGGCAGGAGGGTTACCTTGAGTTCAAGGCCAGCCTGGACTGCACTGCAAGATTTTAATCTTGAGAAAGTATTCTACTAAGTTGCTAAATAGGTCAGGCTGGACTGAAACTCGTCATCCTCCCACTTCAGCTTTCCAGAATGCATGGATTCCATGCCTGCACCACCGTGCCCACCCAAGCCTGGTTCTGTCTGGAGATGTGGTACTGGGGACTGAGGGGCACGCATATGTACTCTGCCACTGACCTGCAGACCAGCCCCTTTTATTTTATCTTATTTTGAGTCAGGGTCTTGCTATGTGGCTCAAGGCAGCCTTGAACTTATAATTCTCGTGTCTCAGCCTCCTGAGTAACTGGGATAACGGGAATTACAGACATGCACTCGTGTGCCCCGATGGAACTTACCTTTATCCAAAAGCAACATCTTTTCCTCCCCAGACCTGTTTGAGCCCCTTCCACCTCTTCCCTGCAGTTTCTGGATAGGGCTGCTTCCCTAGGCATGCACACATCTCTCTGCAGGTAACTCTCAGGTCTTCCGTGTGGACCATCGCTTCCTTTCCTTGTCACTGGGACAAATACCCACACTCGTGACTGAAGGAGGACAGGTTTATTCTGACCCACTATTTCAGGAGGTTCTGTCCATAGTCAACCGGTCCAAGCCAGAAAATGCCTGGGGAACAGTCTGGCCGAGGGGAGTGGATACCGTCACACAAGACAGGAAGCAGAGAGCAACAGGAGGAGTCAGGAGGGAGATAAACTCTTCTGGGCCGTGTCCCCATTGACCGATGTCCTTTTCTGCATCACCACATGGCCCTCTGATCTCTTCCAGGTCTACAGCGTCTTCCTCTTTGGGGATGATTGCTGTCTTTGCCTGGTTGCGATGACAAACGTGTCTTAAAGAGAAATTCATTCTCTCGGTTCTGGAGGTTGGGAGGGTTGGCTCTTTCCGGCATGGAGGGAGACTGCTCTCCACCCGCCCCCACTTCTCGCGGTTGTTCGTCTTAGCTGTTGAGTGTTCAGCCTTCTCTTCCACTTCTCATGACATTCTCCGGTGTGTTTGCGTCTCCGTGTTCCAGCTTTTAGAAGCACGATGACTAACTGGCTCACAGCCTCTTCCCGTCTGACCTCACTTTTCTTGGTTACCCCTCGGAAGACCTAGCTCTAAATGAGGTTGCACTCTAAGTACTTGGGGCAAGGGTACCATGTTTCTTTTGGGGAGGCAAATTCATTCCACAACATTGATGTTCCTTCCAGTCACATTACTGTAACAAATTGGCCCCAAATTTAGTGGCTTGTTTTATTTATGCTCACGCATGAGGAACTTAGAGAAGGCCCAGGGACAAAGCTTGTCCCAGCTTCAGGACACCCTGGGCCATGACGGGGCTGATGTCATCTGGTGGAATTTTCCCTCAGGTGTCAGTTGTTCATGCTGGTCTCTCCTTGTGACTGGGCCTGCAGGCAGCTTGAGGACGCCTGGCCTTCCAAGAGGCTGTCTGATCGTGCAAGGTGGAAGCTGCGTCACTTCTCATCCAGCGATTTGCTTCTGCGACTTCTTGGTTACAGGGCCCACGGGAAGGGAATTCAACTCTAGAAAGAGTAGAGAAAGTTCTGGAGAGCGTGCTGAATGGAAGACTGTCATCTTTAGAAAGATCGATCTGTGACAAGTGTGAGGCCTGAAATATTTACAAACTAAACTCATTTCAGATTAAACTCCTTGTTGCCACTCACATCCCCCAAACGATCTATTATTTTCAACTTCTCTGTGTCTGTCAATGATACAACAAAGCTGAACTTTGTTATCCCTGGTGAGAGGACATATCCGTCTACTGTCACTTAGATACCACCAGTTGGTGAAACTTGGAGAGCCAGTGCCACTAAAAGGAGAAAAATCCAATTTCTTTGAATTCTGCAGTTTTTCTTGAGCGCTTACCACGTGCCAGCAGCTGAGGGTGCACAGCTGGGTAAGATGGTTCCTACTTTTCTCAGCCACACTCATCGTCATCCCCGTCACCCCTTAGCTTTGGTTCCCGCCATCTGGAAATTTAGGGTTCAGGGCTAAAACGATAATCACTGCACTCCTGAAATAAGACAGTTTGGGAGTTTCTAATAAACGAGCACCTCATAACTACGAATCCTAATCCTAGATGTTGATTCAAGTGAAAACCTATGTTTGCAGCTGGTTGGGGCAATCTGTGCTGAGAGGATCATGAGTTCAAAGCCACGCTGGGAGAGTCAATGAGAGTGTCTCAAAATAAAAAATAAAAAAGGCTAGGGGATGTAGCTCAGGGAGCGTGCTTGCCTCCCATGTGTGAGGCCCTGGGTTGACTCGCTAGCAAGGCAAACAGGACAAAAACAAAAACAAAAACTCAAGCTAGGTTGACAACAATTGCCTGAATGTTAGGTTAGAAAGAAATTAAATGTCCCTCACCTGAGGAACGTGGAAATGAATAATACCATATGTACGTGTGGGCTTGTACACAGACAATATTATTATGCAATAAAAAATGGACAAATTGGGCCGGGGATATAGCTCAGTGGTTCTGGCGCCTGTCATGCAAGCGCAAGGACCTGGGTTCGATCCCCGGTAACCACATACAATACTGGGCGTGGAGACTCACCCCAGCAACAACCAGTACCACATACCACAGTGCCAGGCATGGTGGCTCCCACCTGTCATCCCAGCACTTGGGAGGCAGAGGCAGGAGGATTGCTGTGATGTGAGTTGGAGGCTGAGCTCAGGGCCAGCCTGAACTACAAAAGCGAGACCCTGTCTCAAAAAACCTAAAAAAAAAAAAATTCAACACAGACAATGTACAGGTAGCATCAAATTAGTGGGGTGTTGGGTCACGCAGGCTGATTAGGGACATGCACTTGACAATCAGCCATGTAGGAGGCCAGCTTATGGGTCTGCTCTTGACTGGAAGACATAGGAAAATGAAAGACACCCAGTTCATCTGCAATGAGGGGCTGCAGCTCTGCCTCTAGGGGACAGGAGCCAAGCCTCCGGCTCATTTGCTTTCATTCACTCAGACACCACCCAAGCAGGCAATCAGGGTAACAGAAGAGTCATCTGCTTCTTGTTATCTATGGTATGTGCCCAGGCAAACAACCAGATCCCAGGTGTACAGACTCTTCTCTAGGCCTTGCAACATGTTGGCATCCCTCTTGTTGGCAAAAGCACCACACCCTGTTGTCTTTCACCTCCGTACTTGCAAGGAAGGTCCGTTAGGCTCGGTCCTCACTGTCCGGTCTCCCACCAGCCACCTGGCTTGGAGCTCTTGGCTAAGATTCAAAAAAGGTGAGCCTGGCTGCTTCCTGGACTGTCACACGGATTACAAGAGAGAATGCAAGTAAAGCACTGAATGAGTGGGTTGGCACATAACAGGTATTTTTTTTTCTTAAAAATTACAGTACAAGGGATTAACTTTGATCTTATTTAAGGGATTTAAGAAACTGATCAGGCGGGTGGTAACTTTCGTTTAGGCTTTGAAAATGAACAGGAGTTGTGGAAGCTGGAGAGAGGGGGAAATGCTCAGAATGGTGCAGAGGGAGTGAGTGCAGAGGCTCCAGGAAAGGGCTCGTTTGGGGTCACTGAGCAAGGGGAAGAGTAGCCGGGCAGCCCGGATGACCCAGGGTCCAGTTCAGCGGAACCGCGCTGTGTGGGAAGCTCCATTTCTAACAAACTTGCTGGTGATGCTGATTCTCCTGGGCCACTTTGAGCAAGAAGGGCATAAAGGTCAAGGGAGCAAAGTATTTCAGAAAGCAGGAAGTGGTGAATCATGCTGGAGACAGAAGCACGAAAGCACAATGCGGACTGAACAGCTCTAGTTATCAACCACATAGAGGGACGGGTAAGGACAGAATCTCCGCAGAAGGAAGAGGCTCCTGAGTGCACGAAGACGAGGAAAGAGCCCTGAGAAAGCCCCTGTATCTGGGGCAGTCTGCTTTTCAAAGGGAACGGAAAGGCGGGGAGGTAGAGGAGGAATCGGAATTTTTGATGTTTGAGTTAAAGCAAACAAACAAACAAAAAACATGAGGATCCTGCAGAGACACTGATGGGCGGGAGGGAACCTGATGACTTGAAAACCTGGAGGTACTAGATTTAGCCAGTAAAAATACTAGAGAACCCATTAAATCTGACTTTCAGAAAAACAATAGGCAATTTCTCAGTGTAAGTGGGTCCCAGACCCTGCTAGGCATCCCCTAGTTCTCTGGCAACTCTAAAACCGGAGCATTTTATATAAAGAGTTGTAGGCCCAGATATAGTAGGAGGGATCTGGAGCTATGAAGTCTTCCCAGCTGTCACATTCCGACACTGAGAATGAATTCCCAGTTGTATCAGAAGGGAAACTACTTTGAATTTCAGCTCTGTAGCTTCTCCTTTAGCTTATGGTGACAAACTGGCAGGAAAGGTTGCTTGAAAAGCTACTGACATGTCCTGGCTTGGAATATTAGGTCCTAAATGTCTTGGAGATTTTTGAATTGGAAACGGGCCGTGGACTGGGTGCGCAGGACAGTGAGTCACAGGGTCCTTGGCGTTGGTCCAACTCTGGACACCAACCCCAAACCAAGGACAGGCCAAAAGCTAAGACCAAGGCACTGAGAGAGCGCCTGCGCGCTACGCGGCCCCGCCCTTTCCAGGCTTCCATCCGGGTCTCGGACAGGGGCGTGTCCGCCTGGACGGCGGGGGAGGCCTCGGAAAAGAAGGGTGTCGTGGGAGTTGGAGGTGGGGAGGGCGCTGGGCGTGGCGGAGGCGGGGCCGGGGCGTGGCAGAGCGCGCGCTGTCACGTGACGTGCGTGGCGACGTGTCGGCCATCTTGTGTTGTTGAGGCTGAGGACTGACTTGGGTTCTGAGAGACTCCCTGTCCCGGACCGCAGGTAATCAGCGACTCTGTCTCGCTCCTCTGCCCCGGTCCGCTCGGCGCCCTGGCCCTGCCCCTGCACCCTGGGCAGTGCGTGCCTCTCGCCTGCGCTCGTGTCCCTCCGCTACAGCCCGACCCGACCCGGCCGCATGGGCTCCGACAGGCCGCCCTGGCAGCGGCCGCGGCCGGCTGGGGGCGTCAGGCGGGCGACAGGTCAGGTGCGGGGCTGGAAGAGCCTCCGGGCGCGGCGCACGGCGGGCCTGCGCGTCTCTGCCGCCGGGAGCCCCGCCGCCGGCCGGGCCCGTGACGGCGCCGGGGAGACGAGGAAGGGAGGAGGGCGGTGGGGCGCGCGATGTCAGGCCGGGGGCTGCCTTCCGCTCCGGGCCGGCCGCCCGCCCGGCCTCGGGGTGCCCAGGAGCAGCTGCTGCGCCCGGACAGCTGCTCCCGCCGGCCCCTTCCCACACCTGCCCCCGGGAGGTGCGCCCCACCGTCCCCCGGAGCATCCGGACGGCGGAGGCTGCGTGCAGCAGGGCGAGAGCACCGGCTCTGGCCCAGGCCCGAGGCCAGGTGGAACCATGATCGGAGCTGGGCCGACCGAGGCTGGGAAAGTAAAGACCGTGTAGCCGCGTTGGGGAGCCAAACGTGCAGCTCAGGCTGAGATGGGCAGTAGTCTCAGTGTAAGCAGTTTCTCACTAAGCACTCTGAACACTTCAATTTTGCGGCCGAAATATAAGTCAAGCGAGCAGGGAGAAGCGGGTGAAAGAAGCATGTTGTATGATCGTGCTTGGGAAGCAGTAAGGTTGCTTTGCAGTTTATTCAGTAATTCCCCTCCCACCTACCCACCCCCTGATTCCTGAAAGTCAAAACACTTTAAACACATCTCATCTCTCTATTAGAGAGGTAAGTATTCCAGTATAACTTGAAAGAAAGCAAGGGACTGGAACCCCTGCCAGTGCTGTATACCTTGTATAATCAGTTTGGGTTCCCACTGCTGTATTCCAGGAAG
Organism: Petromus typicus; assembly: GCA_004026965.1. Taxonomy (NCBI): domain Eukaryota; kingdom Metazoa; phylum Chordata; class Mammalia; order Rodentia; family Petromuridae; genus Petromus; species Petromus typicus. Next base: position 24,026 of record PVIR01012049.1, on the reverse strand, counting down.
ATTTTTTTCCTTATGTAGTATTTCCTTTGTAGAACCTAATGATTTCCTAGATTAGAAACAGAAATGTTTTTGTCATCCTTTCTATACATTACCTTCCACCTTTCTAATATTTACAGCTCTGGCCTTAGAGTTTGTCCACTTTTAATTAGAACATAAACACATTCTTTCATTCATTGATATTTTTATGTGTTTTACCAGCTTTGGGATCGTATAAACTGGAATATGTACATTTTTGTTAACGTCAAATTCTGACATCAAGAGAGCACTTCAGAAAAAAATTTAAGAGTGGCATATCTCTGGAAAAAGATGACGTGATCCCTTCACACAAGCACACACTGGTGATGGTACTGATTCACTAGAAAGGAAAGTTTCACACTCTTTTGATACTTGATACTTTAGAGTCTGGGTAGGTAGAAGGAATTGCATTTCCCTTCATTCATCTGTTTAACAAATTTTGAGTAGTTTACTACTCTGTTGGGTGCTGGAAGAACATAATACTCCTCTTTCTGGAGCTCATTTCTAAACAAATACTTAAATACACATGCTCTTCAACATAATGATGGTGCTACGTACCCATAAACCTTTTGTAAGCTGAAAATTGTATTTAATATGCTTAATCTACTGCACATCACAATTTAACAACATAGCCCACAGTAGAGCTCATTTCTCCCTCATTGTCATGTGGCTGGAAACTTGTGCCATGCCAGAGAATACTACATATTGACAGATTAGGACATGTATTGCTTTTGCACCATAGTAAAAAAAAAAAAAATCCCAAATTGAACCATTCCAAGTCAGGGGCCATCTGTAAAGTAATAACTGACATGGGAGAGTTGAAATGGATTTTTGTTTTTGTGTGGTACCAGGGATCGAACTCAGGACCTTGTGCTTGCTGTCACTGAGCTATCTTGGGAGCCATGAAATGGAGATAGGAGATACTAAGGAGTTGAGGGGAGTTATCTTTGAGTACCCTGAGAAGGCTTTGTGAATAAACTAACATTTGAGGAAAGACCTGAGAGGTACAGGAGGAAGAATGATCCAGACTAGGAGGTGGCAAGGGCAAAGACCCTAATTAAGAAACTGAGGCGGAGCCAGGAATGGTGAAACATGCCTATAAACCCAGTTACTTGCACCTGTTCAGAAGCCTGAGGCAGAAGAATAACAAACTCAAGGCTATCCTTGGTAAGATCTCTCAAATTATGATTGTAAGAGGTTGTAGCTCAGTAGTAGACTGCTCACTAAGCAAGCACAAGGCCCTGGGTCCAATCCCTAGACTGCAAAACAACAGAAATGGGAACCTTCAAGGGTCATTTGAGCAAAGCACCGAGCCTAACCTGGGTAGAGATGGGAATGAGAAGAAAGCTAGCTGGAAGACTATCAACCTCTGGTCTGAAGGTGAGGTGGATTAGTTACTATCCTAGCATCTTTTTCTTTTCTCTTAGAATTCTCAGGAAAGAAAATAAGATTTTAGGACTGTGGATTTGACTCAGTGGTGCCTTGCCTGCTTCGAAAGCTCAGGGTCTTGAGCTTGATCTCTAGTACGAGGAGTGAGGTGGGGGATAGAAGAAAATCAAATTTTGATGATTTGGGTTAGTATCCTCTAAGCTATTTGGAAAATTCAGGATGCTTAATATTTTTAAGAATGTTGTAATGACTTTAAGTAAGATTGACTGGGCATGGTGGTGCATGCCTGCAGTCCCAGTGGGAGGGATTACTGAGTTTTGCCCAGCCTAGGTTTACATAGTGAGTTCAAGTCCAGTCTGAACTACACAGTGAAAAAACAAGATTGATGCTAGACAGTCCAGAAGTATTTTTCAAAAACGAATGGCTAGAAGGGAGATCTTTGGAAATTTTAATATAATTTGAAAATACAGGGAAATGGAGACTTTCTTTTGAAATTTAGACAAATGATTAAGGATATATGTGCCATCAGTGCAGTTACTCACGTTATTTCCTTAACTGGTTATTTTTTTAAAACTCTGTATCCCAGACTGGCTTTGAATTTGTGATCCTCCTGCTTCAGGTTCCCTTCTGCTGGGTTAGAATTTCTTTAAATTATGTATTGTCCATTTCAGTTTTATATGCCTCAGAGGCTCTCCTGTTAATTTGTTTTATCATGTATACATTGTACATGTGTAGAACTTTTTCTGCCGAGATTTTTTTCCCTCCACTTTTGTTTTTGAGACTGGGTCTCACTTTGTAGTTCAGGATGGCCCTGAACTCACTGTGTAGCCCAGACTAGCCTTGACTCGTAGCAGTCCTCCTGCCTCTGCCTCTTGAGTACTAGAATTACAGGTGTGAGCCACCACACCTGGCATTATAGTATATTGTACTGGGGATTGAACTCATTACTTTGTGCTTGCCAGGTAGATGCCAGAACCACTGAGCTAAATCCCTGGCCCTTTTTCTTCCTCTTAGTTTGCAAGTCAATTTGATATTAGTGGACCAGAGAAATCTTACTATTTCCATGTGGTGTTTTTATATTCTTTCTCTTCATTATTTTGATATTGGGGGTTGAACCCAAGACCTTTGCAGTCAGCTATGTCCACAGTCTCTTTTTTATTTTTTATTTTGAGACAGAGTATTGCAAAATTGCCCAGGCGAGGCTTTAAACTTGTGATCCTCCTCTCCTGCCTTACTCTCCCAGAGTGCTAGGATTATAAGCGTGTGCCATTGAGCTTGTGTGTATCCATATTCTTGATTTCCTTCTTGAAGACATGGTCTCACTCGGTAGTCTACGCTGGCCTTGAACTCTTGGCAGTCCTTCTGACTCAGCATCTCAAGTGCTGGGATTACAGGAGTGTGTGTCCACTGTTCAGCTACTGATTATGTCCATATTCTTAAACTGACCTTTCACTCTTGTCCTCTTTCATGTCAGTTCACTTGAGAAATTTAGTATTTTTTGAAGTGTTTTCACTGAATTGCCTATATAAAAATAATTTGTGGTAGTCTTGCCTCAAAGTAATGCAGAGATGGGAATTAAGAGGTCAAAGTATAAATGAGGTTGGTTGGCTGGAAGATGACCTAGTGATGGTAGTGATGAGATTGTGTTTTAATTACATTTTTCTTCTTGTTCCTTTGTTGAATTTTTGAAACAACTTTTCTAAATTATATTATTTCTGACAGCATACCAGTTTATTTGTTCTCATGACTCTGCATTTTAATACTCTGTATTCTTTTTTTTTGCTGACCTTTGTACTGGAAGATGACACACTTGATTGTGGTTGCTGTCTGGGAGGATGTCTTTGGGTGACAAGATTATTACTAATCTTTGAACTTGTAAAGGATCTTTGATTTGTGCCATTTTCAAAACTGATACTGTGTTCAGCCTCTGTAGCCCTTATTGATTAAATTTTCCATACTTTCTTTTTGTTCTGTAGCGGGACCAGTTTCATTAGGTTGACTCTGCAGCCTGTGTTGGTGTTAATCCAGGTATTTTAGAGGCACGTTACATGTCTTTTCCTTCAACAATTTGAATAGCCCTTAACATTCTTGGGTCACTGTAAAAATTTGAGGAACCTACTCTATTTTTTCCTCTGCTTGTCTTTCACTTGTATTTTATGGAAATAAAGACCTAGAGTTTCCATTCATTTTTATTATTTTATTTTAAAATTTAATTTATTATTATTATTATTTTTTTTTTTTTTGACAGGGTCTCACTTTATAGTTCAGGCTGGCCCTGAGCTTAGCCTCCAACTCACATCACAGCAATCCTCCTGCCTCTGCCTCCCGAGTGCTGGGATGACAGGCATGAGCCACCATGCCCGGCACTGTGGTATGTGGTACTGATTGCTGCTGGGCTTGAGTCTCCACGCCCAGTATTGTATGTGGTTACCCGGGAATAGAACTGGCCCCTTGTGGCGCTGGAACCACTGAGCTAAATCCCCGGCCCTATTTATTTTAGTACTGGGAATCAAAGTCAGGGACTTGCCTTTGCTAGGCAGATGCTGTGCCACTGAACTTTATTCCTGGCCCTTTATTTTTTGTCAGAGTGTTTATAATTTATTTAGGGTACTAATAAATTGGTTATGCAGTATAATGTATAATTGAATACTAAATTGCAAGGTACAAACTATAAACTTGTAGGACCCAGAGTGAAAGAGCAAGGAGGTCAATTTGAATAAATATATTTTCATTACTTGTTATTTTAATATGCCTTAAATTTTATAGATATCCAAGGATCCATTCAAAACTTGGGACCTTGCACTTGCCAGGCATTTATGGCACTACTGAGCTACATCCTCGGCAGGGTCCATTCATTTTTAATACCCTGAGAAATTGTTTTTTAAAATTTATTTATTTATTTATTTTTTGAGACAGGATCTCACATTGTATGTAGCTCAGGCTGGCCTTGAGCTCTGCCTCAAACTCAGCAATCCTCCTGCCTCTGCCTCCTGAGTGATGGGATTACAGGTGTGAGCCACCACACCTGGCATTTTGGTATGTGGTACTGATTGCTGCTGGGTGTGAGTCTGCATGCCCAGCTTTGTTATATGTGGTTACTGGGAATCTGACCTGGACTGTTGAATTGCAGGGCAGGCACCAGAGTCACTGAGCTAAATTCCTGGCCTGAGAAATTATATCTTTTTTAAAAATATAGGGGAAATTTAGCTTCATGATTAAGCTTACCTTATTCTGATCATTTCGTTTGTGGTACTGGAAATGGAACCTGCAGTTATATAAGACTATAAAAGATAATATTGTTGAATTGCCCATAATTTTGTGCGGTGTTGGGAGAGGAGGGGATTTGAAAAATAGAATATTTTTTTAAATGCTCAAACTACTACTTTATCCAAGATGGGGTTTGAACCAGGACAGTCATACTGAGCTATAACTCCAGCCTTTTTATTTTTATTACTTTTTTAAATTTTGAGACAGAATTTTACTAAATCACTAAGTTGCCTAGGCTAGGCTTGAACTTGCCATCATTCTGTCAGTGGGTTGCTTGTATCATTGAAAGCACTGAAACATTTGTCATGGCTGTTTTTGCATCTGCCTCCCATTTTCTGGTATTACAGGTGTGTGCCACAATTGCAAATTTTCCTCCTTGTTTAAGGAAGATAATTTTGTTTTCTCATTGACGATAGCCCTTCGTTAGTGTGAATTTAATCATAACGGGAGATATTCTGCAGCTTGCTCTTTTTTTTTTTTTTTTTAGGTTTTTTGAGACAGGGTCTCGCTTTGTGGTTCAGGCTGGCCCTGAGCTCAGCCTCAAACTCACATCACAGCAATCCTTCTGCCTCTGCCTCCCGAGTGCTGGGATGACAGGCGTGAGCCACCACGCCCAGCACTGTGATGTGTGGTACTGGTTGCTGCTGGGCGTGAGTCTCCACACCCAGTATGGTATGTGGTTACTGGGGATAGAACCTGGGTCCTCGCGCTTGCAAGACAGGCGCCGGAACCACTGAGCTAACTCCCCGGCCCTGCAGCTTGCTCTTTTTAAAAAATTTCTTCTCTTCTAATTTTATTTCATTTTGAGACAGGGTCTCTCTTTGTAGTTCAGGCTGGCCCTGAGCTCACTATGTAGCCAAGCTAGCCTTGAACTCACAGTCCTGCCTCCTCCTCCTGAGTCCTGGGCTTACCATGCCTGGCATTGTGGTATGTGGTACTGATTGCTGATGGGTATGAGTCACTGTGCCCAGCATTGTGGTATGTGGTTTCCAGGTACTGAACTCGAGACCTTGCGCTTGTAAGGCAGATGCCAGAGCCACTGAGCTAAATCCTCAGCCTCTCTCTCTTTTTTTTTTTTAGACAGGGTCTCACTTTGTATTTGATGCTGGCCCTGAACTTATTGTGTAACCCAAACTAGCTTCGAACTCACCACAGTCCTCCTGCCTCTGCCTCCCAAGTGCTGGAATTACAGGCACGGCTTACTCTTGAGTTAGTTCCATAGAATTTATCTCATTCTTTAGATCATGCCCCTTTTCATTTGCGCTTGAAAGAAAAAGTGGAATCTAAGAGTTATGGTTGGATGAACTTTTAGACATCATAACATAGCTAATTTCTTTCCTTTTCATTGTTTTGTTTTTTGAGATAGAATCTTACTGTGCTTTCAGACTCATCTTAAACTGGTATAGTGTAGGCTTTCCTTGAATTTGTGATTGTCCTGCTGCAGTTGAGGAGATCTTGAACTTGTGAGGCAGGCACGGTGACCCTGAGCTAGATCCGTGGTCCTCAAATGGGATTACAGGTGTGCATCACCATACCTGGCAATATGATTTCTTTTTTCTTCCAAAATTAGAAGTGGAAGTAGCTTCTTCAAGTAGATTTCTTAGTGTTAGTAAAATTGTCAACTTTAATTTTTGATTACTGTTTGATAGCATTTAAAGCATCATTTGATTTCAGTTGAGGCTATGGTCCTTTATTTAGTCCATTACTTCTCAGTTGAAAATCGCAATCTTGTGGCTTTTTAAGGGTGTCTCTCAATGCAACTTTAAAGGTGATTATTTTGTTCTTTTTTTTTTGGTTTTTTGAGACAGGGTCTCGCTTTGTGGTTCAGGCTGGCCCTGAGCTCAGCCTCCGACTCACATCACAGCAATCCTTCTGCCTCTGCCTCCCGAGTGCTGGGATTACAGGCGTGAGCCACCACACCCAGCACTGTGGTATGTGGTACTAGTTGCTGCTGGGCATGAGTCTCCATGCCCAGTATTGTATGTGGTTACCGAGGATCGAACCCGGGTCCTTGCGCTTGCAAGACAGGTGCCAGAACCACTGAGCTAAATCCCTGGCCTCTAAAGGTGATTATTTTGTAACTGAAAGCACACCTTTGAGTTTTTATCCTTGGACATTTTGACAGTGGTCAGATTTCTGGGGGTTCTATGATTATTTGCATAGGATGCATATTGCTGTAATGCTGCTGTCATTTTTGTATTAGATGCAAAATAATATGCTTAAAGGTTAATACCAATGCTCTATTTTTTCCTCCCAGCATTTGGATTGGGCCTTTTTTTTTTTTTTTTTAATAGTACCAGGGACCGAACTTAGGTCCTTATGCTTCCAAGGTAGACATGGCACCACTTGGACTCAATCTCTAGCCACCCCAAGCATTTGGATTGAACGCAAGGCCTTGGGCGTGCTAGTTAAGCAACCTACCATTGAACTACATCTTGGCCTTTTTTAATGTTTGAGACAGAGTCTTGCTAAATTGCCAAGATTGGCCTCACTTGTAATAGTGCCTCAGCCTCCGATGTAGCTCAGACTACAACTGTGTGCCACCTTGCCCAACTATACTGTAGTTTTGTTTGTTTGGTTCCCCCCTTGGGGGGATCATACTCAGGACCTTGAGCTCATCAGGCAGGCATGGTGCCACTGAATTACATCCCTGCCCTCCTCCTTTCCTTCCTTCCTTCCTTCCTCCCCCCTCTTTTTTCCTTTCTTCCTTCCTAGACAAGTTCTTGCTTTGTAGTTCAGGCTGGCCTTGAATTCACTATGTAGTTCAGGCTAGCTTGGAACTCTTGGCAATCCTCCTGCCTCTGCCTCCCGAATGCTGGGATTACAGGCGTGAGCCACCACACCTCGCACTGGTGTGTGATTACCCAAGATCAAACTTGGGCCCTTCCACTTGCCAGGCAAATACTGGAACCACTGAACTAAATCTTTGGCCCTTGGTTTTTTTTTTGAGACAGGGTCTCGCTTTTGTATTTCAGGCTGGCCCCAAACTCAACTATGTAGCCCAGGGCAATCTTGAACTCACAGCAGTCCTCCTGCCTCTGCCTCCCAAGTGCTGAAATTACAGGCATGAGCCACCACACCCGCATTGTGGTATGTGGTTACTGGGGATCGAACTTAGGACCTTGCATTTGCCAGGCAGATACTGGACCCACTGAACTAAATTCCCAGCCCCCCTTGTTTGTTTTTTGAGACATGGTCTCAGTGAACTCACTGTGTGGTCCAAGGTGGTCTTAAACTTGGGGTGATTCTTCTGCCTCAACCTCTGAAATGCTGGGATGATCATAGGCAAGCATCTCCATGCTGGCTAAAGTGTAAGTGAATGATGAAAACTCTTATTGCTCAGAAGCCCTGTGATACTGTTCATTTGTCAGAATCATTTAGGACTTTTGTTAGAATTATATATTTTTCAGTCTCAGTAGCACTATTGAGATACTCTGATATGAGGGAATCTAGTTGATGACTATACCAGCCAGCCAGGGTTGCATGTGTTGATTGTACCTTCAATCTCAGCGTTCTGGAAGGCTGAGGCAGGACGATTTATGGTTGGAAGCCAAGCCTGGGCAATTTAGCAATTTAATGAGAGACCATTTTTCAAAGTGAAAAAAAAGGATTGGGGATGTGTGTCTGTGAAGACCCTAAGATTCCGACTCTATCAAACTCAACACCCCCCCACTCCCCCCACCCCCCGGTCTGGGCAGCACATAGCATATGATTCAATATTTTAATTAGTTTTGGAAGCTATTTCCTATAAAGTATATTCCTTTTTTGTTTGTTTTTTGGTACCAGGAATCAAACTCACGACCTTGCTTTTGCCAGACAGGGATGGCACCTCTGAGCTACATCCCTACCTCAATATATGTTCCTGATGGAAATTGTTTTAAAAAGTTTTTAAGAGATTACTTGGTGATTTACGTTAATGTTTTTATTATTTACAGTGTTAAGAGGATTCAGAGTCTGCTCAAAACTCCTGCTGTGAACCAGTAGAACTTTTGAACCAGGTAAGTTTGAAAGGGAACACAAAATTGAAGGATTATGTAAACAGGTAGCTTTTTTGTTTTTTTGTTGTCACTGGGCTGGGTATAGGACCCAGGTCCTTGTGCAGGCTAAAGCAGTGCTTTCTCAGTGAATTACATTCTCAGCCCCCAAGGTGATGTTTGGTTTTAGATCTTAGTCATTTTTTGTCCTAGTATTTCTCCTACAGTTATGGATAGTGAGTAGAAAATTATTTTCTGGTGCCGTGAGCAATGCTTTGGGGACAGAAGTGCTGAGGGTTAAAGGTATTGTAAAAGGTGCTTGACAAGATATTCTGGAGTTAGTGACATCTAAGTAGCAGTTTTCTTCTAGTTTGTCATAAGTAACCTCTGCCTGTTTTTGTCCTGCTTTAGTTATTCTTTAGTCTGTCTAGCCTTTTACGCTTAACAAAAAACAGTTACTTTATTCTTGGTAATGTGAACGTACACTGTGGTGCTGTTAGCTAACTGTTTGCTACCTCAGTGTCCCAATTTCACTGTTCTGGGAAGAAAAATTCAAATGATTCTACTTGGTTGAGTTTTCCATCATTGAAGCAGTGTTGGTGTCAGATTAGAGTATAAAAATGCAGGAATAGTGAGCTGAAAGGATAGTGGCTATTCTAGGTAGACTCTCATAGAAACTTCTAGACATCTTCCTTTTCTGTTAGATACCAGTCTATTAGAATCTGTTAGAAAATAATCCTGAAAATAGTTTTAGTTTTGTTGAAACAAAATATTTATTAATACATTTTAGGTATACACAATAACACTCATGATAGGGAATTGGTACCTAACAATGGCATATCTTACTTTTGCTCTGTTTCCCAGCCCCCTCCCTGCCCCCTCTTCCCCTCCTTGTTTACAGAAACTTTGTTTCCAGTTTTTCCTTCTCATTTTTATCTTTTCTTTCTTTTCTTCTTCAACCCCCTTGTTTCCTTTCTCATTTGAACACCTTCTCCCCATTTCCCATAACTATTAATACATTTAGTCCTTATTTCCATTTTTAGTTTCTCACACCAGAGAAGCAATGCAGTATTTAAGCATGTGTGTCTCGTTTATTTCACTTAAATATGTTGTCAAGTTCATCCTTCTTGTTTTTAAAGGTTTTTTTTTTTTTTTGAGACAGGGTCTCGCTTTGTGGTTCAGGCTGGCCCTGAGCTCAGCCTCCAGCTCACATCACAGCAATCCTCCTGCCTCTGCCTCCCAAGTGCTGGGATGACAGGCGTGAGCCACCACGCCTGGCACTGTGGTATGTGCTACTGGTTGCTCTGGGTTGAGTCTCCACACCCAGTATGGTATGTGGTTACTGGGGATCGAACCCGGGCCCTTGCGCTTGCAAGACACGCACTGGAACCACTGAGCTAACTCCCCGGCCCAAGTTCATCCCTCTTTATGGCAGAGTAGTACTCCATGGTATAAAAACCCCTACATCGGGCCGGGGATTTAGCTCAGTGGTTCCGGCGCCTGTATTGCAAGAACAAGGAACCGGGTTCGATCCCCGGTAACCACATACAATACTGGGCGTAGAGACTCACACCCAGCATTAACCAGTACCACATACCACAGTGCCGGGCATGGTGGCTCACGCCTGTAATCCCAGCACAAGGGAGGCAGAGGCAGAAGGATTGCTGCAATGTGAGTTGGAGGCTGAGCTCAGGGCCAGCCTGAACTACAAAGCGAGACCCTGTCTCATAAAAAAAAACCTAAAAAAAAAAACAACAAAAAAAATACCCTACATCTTCTTTATCCGTTCATCTGTTGATGGACATTTGGGGTGTTGCCAAGATTTAGGTCTTACATGGGTGTACATATATCACTGTGGTATGATGCTTTTAATTCTTTCAGGAGTATACCAAGAAGTGGAATAGCTGAGTTGAATTGAACCTGTTGTTTTAGATTTTTGAGAAATTTCCACTGATTTCTGCAGTGTCTGCTCTGGTCTACACTCCTATCAACAGTGGAGAAGGCTTCCTTTTTCTCTCACAACGCCTCCAACATTTTTTTTTCTTGAGATAGGGTCTTGCTTTGTAGTTCAGAACTGGCCCTGAACTCACTATGTAGCCCAGGCCATCCTTAAACTTGTGGCAATCCTATCTGCCTCCCGAGTGCAGGGATTACAGAAGTGAGGCATCATGCCTGGCCTTCTCCAACATTTTTTAATTGGTTGATTTCTCCAGCTGTTCTTTCTTGAGTGAGATGAAGTCTCACCTTATTTTAATTTGCATTTCACAAATGACCAGTGATGTTGAACAGTTTTTTTTTGAGACAGGGTCTTGCTTTGTAGTTCAAATCCACATCACAGCAATCCTCCTGCCTCTGCCTCTCCTCCCAAGTGCTGGGATTACAGGCGTGAGCCACCACACCCAGCACTGTGGTGTGTGGTACTGATTCATGGTGGGCATGAGTCTCCATGTCCAGTAATGTATGTGGTTACCAGGGTATCGAACCTGGACCCTTGCACTTGCAAGACAGGTGCCGGAACCACTGAGCTAAATCGTTGGCCCAACAGTTTTTAATACATATGCTGCCTGTTTCTACTTCTTCATTTGAGAAATGTATGTTCATTTCCAGTGCTCTTTTTTGGATTGAGTCTTTAAATTTGAGGGGTCTTCTTTTCACCCATCCATCCACCCATCCTTCCTTTCTGCCATATTTATTGTGATACTGAGAATTGAACCCAAGAGATTGTGTGTGTTAGGCAAGCACCGTACCACTGAGCCACATCCTTAACTCTTTTTTTGTTTTCAAACATGGCCTCATTAAGTTGTCCAGCCTGGCCTTGACTTTGTGACCTTCTTGCCTTAGCCTCCCACCTAACTGGAATCACAAACATGCATCATCTATCTTAGGTACTTTTTTTGGTACTCCAGATTGAACTCAGGACCTTGGATTTGTGAGGGTGCTGGGGTACATTTTGGCTTTGGTGTTCTTGTCAGTGGATATTATATCCCTTTTCAGGCTGTATATATATTATTTTTATTTATTTTATTTTGTTACTGTCTCTGTCTGAGCTAGATGTCACTGTTTGGGGGGGGTGGTTCTGGAGAATCTGTGTTAGGGACACATATATAGGCACATACTACTGACCTATATTCCCAGCCCTGATATTTTTTTATTTTTTTATTTTTTAGGTTTTTTGAGACAGGGTCTTGCTTTGTAGTTCAGGCTGGCCCTGAGCTCAGCTTCCAACTCATATCACAGCAATCCTCCTCCCTCTGCCTGTCCTCCCAAGTGCTGGGATTACAGGTGTGAGCCACCATGCCTGGCACTGTGGAATGTGGTACTGATTGCTGCTGGGCGTGAGTTTCCTCGTCCAGTATGGTATGTGGTTACCAGGGATTGAACTGGGTGCTTGCAGTTGCAAGACAGGCGCCAGAACCACTGAGCTAAATCCCCGGCCCCACCAGCGCTGATATTTTGATCTTAGAACCTGATTTAGTCCATTTGGTGCTGTTGTAGCATAGTATCTTTGACCTATGGTTCTGAAGGGTGAGAAGCTTAAGAGCACGGTACTGGTATCTGGTATAGTCCTGTGGGCAGTGTTGTCCTGTAGTGCTATGGGCTGGGCCAGACTCACCTGGATCGAGGATGTTAATCCATTCAAAAGAGCAGAGTCCTCAGGACCTCATCACCTGTAATTAGGCCCCACCCCCAACACTGTTGTACTGGAGATTAATTTACTAGCGTATGATCTTTAGTGTTGTGTTCAAAGTGTTGCAGTAGCACCATTTAGCCCTCTATTTAAAAAATTATTAAAGGGCCAAGGATTTAGCTCAGTGGTTCTGGCATTTGCCTGGCAAGCACAAAGTTCCGAGTTCAATCCCTGGTAACCACATACCACAGTGCTGGATGTAGGGGCTCATGCTTGTAATACAAGCCCTTGGGAGACAGAGGCAGGAGAATTGCCAAGAGTTTGAGGCCAGCCTCCGCTACAGTAGTGAGTTTGGGGCCAGTCTGAACTACAAAGCAAGACCCTATCTGAAAAAAAAAAAAGTTATTGAAGATCCCAGAGAACTTTTAGTTTTTAGGTAATATCCATCTTATCACATTGAGACATTTAAAAAGTATTCACTTAAAAATAATACATTCATGGGCCGGGGATTTAGCTCATTGGTTCCAGCGCCTGTCTTGCAAGCGCAAGGACCCGGGTTCAATCCCCGGTAACCACATACCACACTGGGTGTGGAGACTCATGCCCAGCAGCAACCAGTACCACATACCACAGTGCCGGGTGTGGTGGCTCACGCCTGTAATCCCAGCACAAGGGAGGCAGAGGCAGGAGGATTGCTGTGATGTGAGTTGGAGGCTGAGCTCAGGGCCAGCCTGAACTACAAAGCGAGACCCTGTCTCAAAAAAAAAAACCTAAAAAAACCCCACATTCATCATTATGTATATGTAAAATGTACCAATAAAGTCGATTAAACATAATAAACTCGGGGTTGAGGATTTGGCTCAGTGGTTTCAGCACCTTCCTTGCAAGTGCAAGGTCCCAGGTGTGGTCCCTGGTAACCACATACAGCATTGCCAGGCAAGATAACTCACGCCCACCAGCAATCAGTACCATATACCACAATGGCTGGGCGTGGTGGCTCATGCTTGTAATCCCAGCTCTTAGGAGGCAGAGGCAGGAGAATTGCTGAGTTTGAGGCTGGGTTCAGGGCCAGCCTGAACTATAAAATGAGACCTTGTCTCAAACCTTCATATTAATATGTATATTTTTAATGAAAAATAACAATTTTTCTAAATAGTTCTAAAAAATTAGGTGATAATCATTGTTTTACTTTTTCCTGCAAATTGTTTTTATGTCTGGCTGTGTAGTAGAGAGCTCTGTTTCCCTGTTGCTTCTCTATTAATCTCTTCTATTTGGTTCCTGAATGTGTGCTATTAATTCTCACAAATTATTTATGTTGGAAAAATGAGTTTATTCAGATATAGTAGTCATTCTTCTTTGATACTACACTAAACTTTAACAAGTAATAGCTGATTTTTTTTCTTTTTTTAGTACTAAATATTGAATACAACCCTTTTTGCTTTTATTTTGATAGTGTCTTATTAAGTTGCTTAATTATCTAGGCTGGGTTTGAACTTGTGATCTTCCTGCTTGAGCTTTCAATTCAGTATGAAGGCCCTGGGTTCAACCCCTGGTACTGCCAAAAATAAAAAATAAGCCTCAAAAACTTACCTAGGCAGGCATGGTAGTGCATCCTGTAATCTTAGTACAAGGAAGGTTGAGGCAGAATTGTAAGTTCCAGGGCACCATAGAAAGACCCTGTCTCAAAAACAAAGCAGATCAAAACTCAACAATTTAAATTGCTATTGTACATTGTTAGTTAATAAATCAAATTTTTTTTATTGGCTTTTGAGGCAAGCTCTTGCTGTGTCTTCCTAGCTGTCCTTGGGCTCAAGGCAGTCCTCTCACCTTAGTTTCCTGAGTGGTGGTATTCTACTATGTGTCACCACACCCAGCAATAAATCAGTATTGATGAATTGTAACTAAATTCTACAGAAACTTGTGTTTTATTTTCTGTCACCCTCATTTCCATTTTGCTAAGTGTCTGCAGAACAAACAGCTCAAGACTACTCAGCAGTGGTTCCTACCCACTCGGTGGCCTGAGTAGTGGGGGCTGCAGACTAGTCTTCAGTGGCTGATTGAGTGCTCCAGTCTTCAGTAGGAAATTGCTGAATGGACAGAGAGAACCTGCACACCCTCAGACCAATCCGCAACTTCAGGCTGAGTAGCAGTGAACTCTAGAACTGCTGCAGTCCATCCCCCCTGAAATTCCTCCTTCGAAGCCTTTCAGCAGCAGCCTGCTCTTTCTTCCTTTTCAATCTCTTCAGGATCCCTATAGAAGTAGAGATCAGGCATGACCTCCCATGGCTGTTCATGGGAGATGGTGCCATGCATGCGCAGCACTTCTTGAGCCAGTATCCACCACGAGACCCACTTGAGTGAGCTCCCTTGTTGTTACATGGGATGGCAGTGTCCACATAGCACAGAGAAGAATCTGTTACACAGAGCAGTGGTCTGCAGATTGACATACGACACCTCCAGGAGGAGCTAGTGGTCAACCCTGGGATCTATAACCACCAGAAGACATGGCTCTCAATTAGTGAAGGTCCCAGGAGTGAAGCAGCCAGCGATAGGAGTAGCTCCAGTGGTAGCGGCAAATTTCAGCACAGCCTGCTGTCCAGTGTTCTAGAGGATATGATGCTGTTGTCAGCAGAATTTTCAGTGACTACTATGGCTTGTGCTACCAGCAGAAGCCTCTCTCATGTGCGCTTCATGCATGTTTCTCTAGTTGTTGTTGTTTTAAATTTTTTTGGAGACAAAGTCTCGCTTTGTAATTCAGGCTGGCCTTGAACTCACCGTGTAGCCCAGGCTGTCCCCAAACTCACAGCAATCCTTCTGTCTCTGCTTCCCAAGTGCTGGGATTTCAGGCGTAAGACACTACGCCCAGCATTGTCACATTTCCTCTAGTTTTACCTGGTGTCTTTTTCTGTTTTAAGAATCATATCCAGGATACCATTTTACATTTAGTTGTGAATCTTTAGACTTCTTTTGCTGTGTGTTTCTCTGATTTCCCTTGTTTCTTTTTTTTTTTTTTTTTTTTTTTTTTTTAAGGTTTTTTAGACAGGGTCTCGCTTTGTGGTTCAGGCTGGCCCTGAGCTCAGCCTCCAACTCACATCACAGCAATCCTCCTGCCTCTGCCTCCCGAGTGCTGGGATGACAGGCGTGAGCCACCATGCCCGGCACTGTGGTATGTGGTACTGGTTGCTGCTGAGCGTGAGTCTCCACACCCAGTATTGTATGTGGTTACTGGGGATCGAACCCTGGTCCTTGTGCTTGTAAGACAGGCGCTGGAACCACTGAGCTAACTTCCCGGCCCAGTATGCTTAACTTTAAAAAGAAAAAATTAACCTTTTTAGCACAAGGTCCCAAGTTTGATCCCTGGTACAAAAAAAAAAAATTAACCGTTTTGAGGCTTAATTTACATACAGTAAGAGCTCTTCATTTTCAGAGTACATTTTGATGAATTTTGTATACACATGTGTAACATTCACCATAATCAGGATCTATAACCCCTTCTTCACCCCCAAAGTTTGCTCTAGTGTTTTAAAGATAAATAAATAAATGAATTTATTTATTTCTCCAGCTTTTTTGCAGTCATTACCCTTCCTTCCTGCTAATCCATTTTCTGTGACTGTAGATTAATGTTATCTCTTCTAGAATTTTAAGTAAATAGTATCATTCAGTATTTGTTTTTGTTGTTATTGTTTTTGTTCTTTTGAGACAGGGTCTCACTTTGTAGTTCAGGCTGGCCCTGAACTTTCTATGTGGTCCAAGCTGTCCTGGAACTTGTAGCAGTTCTCCTGCATGGTGTCTGCCACCATGCCCAGCTCAGTATGTATTTTTTTAATGTACAACACTGTGTGTTTTATTTGTTAGTACAGACTTCAGATAATCTACAGCAAGTCCTTGAAGCTCTTCTGTAGATATTTTAGTATTAAATGTATACAGATGGGTTTTTTTTTTTTTGAGACAGGGTCTTGCTTTTGTAGTTCAGGCTGGCCCTGAGCTCAGCCTCAAACTCAGCAATCCTCCTACCTCTGCCTTCTGAGTGCTGGGATTATAGGCGTGAGCCATCACACCTGGCACTGTGGCACTGTGGTTTGTGATTCTGATTGCTGGTAAGCATGAGTTTCCACGCCCAACTTTGTTGTATGTGGTTACCAGGGATTGAACCTGCGCCCTTGCCACTTGTAAGGCAGGCACCTGAACCACTGACTAAATCCCTGGCCCCAAATGTTTCTTTTAAACCAAAGAACATGTGTCTTTGGCTTTTCAGTGTAATGTCTTATTCATCTGTGTTGTTCAAGTGTATTAGTAGTTTGACTTTTAATGCCAAGAGTATTCTAAGGTATGACTAGTAGAGTATTATTTACTCAGTCATCTGTAGATGAAAATTTGGATTGTTCTTGGTTTTGCGCTTTAAAGAATAAAGCTGACTTGAGTTTCATGGTACAGGTAATGATTCATATTGTACTGGGTTGCAATTTATTCTGTAAATCACAACAATATGAATTAGAAATTTAAATTCCTTTTAGTATGAAAAGAAAATTGAACAGAGCAGCAGTATTTTGTTTTCCCCCAGTATTGGAGATGGACTCAGGAGCTTGTGGGTGTTTTTTATTTTTATTTTTTTAGAATTTTGAGACAAGGGCTTACTTTGTATTTCAGCGTAGTCATGAACTCAGCCTCAAACTCACCAATCCTGCCTCTGTCTTCTGAGTGTGTGTGCCATCACACCCAGCACTGGTGTGTGGTACTGCTTGCTGGTGGGCCTGAGTCACCACACCCAGCATTGTTGTATGTGGTCACCGGGGATTGAACCTGGGTTCTTGGCGCTTGTAAGGCAGGCACCAGAATCACTGAGCTAAATCTCTGGCCCAGGATTTTGTGTTTGCCAGGCAGGTGCAGCACTACTGAGCTATGTCTCTGGCCCAATTTGAAAAAAATATCCCATACACACAAGAATTTCATCTGTAATATCAGGGTCTGGTATATGTAGATAATTCTTTGAACTTTTGTTGAATATTTTGAGAAAAAATTTTTACTATTTTCTTTGGCTAAATGGTTAGTAATAAAGTAATTTTAGTAATCAAGTAAATAAGCCTGATTTTGCTTTATGGACTTTTATTACAAATTAATGTTTTTACAGATATTTTATTTTTTGCCTTTTGCTTTTCTTGGTGTTTGTTTATTTGTTTATTTATTTAAGTTTTTAGAGACAGGGTCTTGCTTTGTAGTTCAGATAACTATCCCTGAACTCACTATGTAACCCCAGGCTAGCCTCGAATTTGTGAACTTGTGATCTGCCTGCCTCTGCTTCCTGGCTGTTGGGATTATAGGTGTAAGCCATCATGCCTGGCTTTTTAAAAATTTTTTTTTTTTTTTTAGTTTTTTAGTGTTTTTTGAGACAGAATCTTACTATGTAGTTCAGGTTGGCCTCAAACACACTGTGTAGCCCAGTGCCTCGAACTCATGGCAGTCCTGCTTCAGCCTCTGTGAGTGCTGGGATTATAGGCGTGTGCCACCATGCATGCCCTGGTTTTTTTGGGTGGGGGGGGGGGTACAGGATATCCCTCCTCAGGCTAGCTAGGAACTAACTATATATGTAGCCTACGCTGGCTTTGAACTTGTGATGATTCTCCTGCCTTATCCTCTTAAGTGCTAGGATTACACCATATACTACCATGCCCAGATACAGTACATATTTTAAAAGTTACTCAAAAGTATTTGCATGTGTAGTAAGATGATGCATTTGCGAGGCAGGCTCCGGAACCATTGAGCTAAATCCCCAGCCAAAATGCTTTATTTTTTTATTTTTTATTTTTTTTTAGGTTTTTGGAGACAGGGTCTCGCTTTGTGGTTCAGGCTGGCCCTGAGCTCAGCCTCAAACTCACATCACAGCAATCCTCCTGCCTCTGCCTCCTGAGTGCTGGGATTACAGGCATGAGCCACCACACTCGGCACTGTTGTATGTGGTACTGGTTGCTGCTGGGTGTGGGTCTCCACACCCAGTATTGTTATGTGGTTACCGGGGAATCGAATCCGGGTCCTTGCGCTTGCGAGACAGGCGCCGGAACCACTGAGGTAACTCCCCGGCCCCAAAATGCTTTATTTTTTGAGCTACAATGCAGAGAAAATTTTTTGTGAGTACAGATCAATTTTCTCTTATTTTTGTATTTATTTATTTTTGTTTTTTCTGAGACAGTGTTTCAGTGATTTAGGCTGGCCTTAAATTTTAATCCTCTTGCATTAGCCCTCCTGAATGCTGGAATTATAGGCATGTACCACCACATCTGGCCAAAATTCCTTTTTTTTTAATTTTTAATTTTTTTAGGTTTTTTGAGACAGGGTCTCGCTTTGTGGTTCAAGCTGGCCCTGAGCTCAGCCTCCAACTCACGTCACAGCAATCCTTCTGCCTCTGCCTCCCTTGTGCTGGGATTACAGGTGTGAGCCACCACACCTGTATGTGGTATGTGGTACTGGTTGCTGTTGGGCGTGAGTCTCCACACCCAGTATTGTATGTGGTTACCGGGGATTGGGAATCGAACCTGGGTCCTTGTGCTTGCAAGACAGGCGCCGGAACCACTGAGCTAACTCCCCGGCCCCCAAAATTCCTTTTAAACCAAGTTAAAGATGAAACTCAGTGACATTCATGTTTGCATTGTAGAAGTACTTAATACAGGCCAGAGACGTCCTTTTTTGCGGTGATTAAAGTAATTTAGGAATATTATGAGTTGTAGGAGTGGAGAGGATAGGTCATTCATTACGCTCACTAATATTTCTTCATCTTGTGTTCTTTGTCTTTTTTTGGTATATGTAAAATTACTCTGATGTTGAGATGTTACTGTACTTGCATTTTGTTGAGTGAATGTTCTACTTCTGCTCTTACTGTTGCAATTGATGTCAGTTCTTCTTCACATTTGGACTTTTTCATTTGTATCATTTTACTTGACTTTTCTGAAGTTGGAAAAAAAATACCTTCCGAGTCCTTCTTTTCTAGTTTAGTGACTGAATGTTGTTCCATTTGAATGTATACCTGTGTACAAGCTTTAAGCTCTGACATTGGTAGGGCTGGGGAGTTAGCTCAGTGGTTCCGGCGCCTGTCTTGCAAGCACAAGGACCCGGGTTCGATCCCCGGTAACCACATACCATACTGGGCGTGGAGACTCACGCCCAGCAGCAACCAGTACCACACACCACAGTGCCGGGCGTGGTGGCTCACGCCTGTCATCCCAGCACTCGGGAGGCAGAGGCAGGAGGATTGCTGTGATGTGAGTTTGAGGCTGAGCTCAGGGCCAGCCTGAACCACAAAGGGAGACCCTGTCTCAAAAAAACCTAAAAAAAAAAAAGAGCTGACATTGGTAGATTACCAAGGTGACAGACTCTCAGGTAGTGATGTAGATTTTTTGGTAGCAAGAATCTAAGTAGGGAATCAATTTAATATGTTATTAGAAAACTTGAATTTAGGATTGCAATGAGTTCCACACCAACCTGGGCTACGTAGCAAAACTGTCTCAAAAAAACAAAACAAACTAAAGTCTCGTGTCATGCTCACTGAAATACTTTCTTTTTTTGTGTGTGTGAAATACTTTTAACTGTACTATTTTTTTCTAGCAAAATTCAAGGCTTGCCTGGGCTACATAGTGAGCTCAGGTCAAGGCCAGCCTCAACTACAAAATTGAGACCCTGTCTCAAAAGAAAAGAAAGAAAGTAACAAGACATTTGCCTTGTTCCTTCTGTCTCTGTCTCTGTTTCTCTCTCTCTCTCTCTCTCTCTCTCTGGGAGACAGGATCTCGCTCTGTAGTTCAGGATAGTCTTGAACTCATTATGTAGCCCAGGCTTGCCTCAAAGTCACAGCAATCCTCCTGCCTCAGCTTCCCAAGTGCTGGGATTACAAGCATGAGTCACCATGCCTGGCTTGATTTCGGTTTTGGTTGTAACCATCGGAATTTGCTTCCAAATTTTCCCCCATTTTTGCCTCTACTTTCGAGTGCAAGGTCTTTGGAAATCATCTCAGGCACCTTACTATATTCATTTTGTCCAAAACTATAGTCAGTGTTTTTCCTCCAAAATTAGTTACTGTTCTGCCTTTCTGCTCTTAGTTAGTAGAGATTGAATCCAGAGACTTGTACAAGGCGCTGTACCACTGAGCTCTTTTCCCAGGCCTTTTGTGTTTTGAGCAAGGGTGTTGCTAAATTGATCACTGGCCTTAAGTGCGTGATTCTAGTACCTTATACTCTCAGGTGCCTGGAATTAATAGGTGTGCACCACTGGACTTGGCTTCTGTTCCCTTTTAAGCATTATAATAGAAATTTGACACTCTTCCATATTGAGTACTATAGATTGCCTTCTGTTTCTGCATCTTTTGATTTTCCTTTTCAGAGGGTGCAATTGTTTTTCTATTTGGGGGAATGTTATATGAAGTAGGTGGTTTGAATGGCCCTTAGATTTGTACAAGTTATTCTGAGGGAGGATAGGCTGGCTTCCAGTGGAGAGGGAAAGGCATTTGCGGAACCAAAATCAAATTAAATAGAGCAGATGGTAGAAAACTCTCATGTGGCTCTGAGTTGAGAGGCATGGGTTCTCAAATTGATGGGAACCAGAAATGCTAGGAGTCTTTGCCATACATGATGTGGATGTGTAGGTCGTGACTACGTGATGCCTTGGGAATTGATGTTGAGTTTGAGTCAGGAAAGCAAATTAGAAGTTCTCCCAGATAATCAGACACAAGTTAAGTTGTCAGACTATATGCAAGAAGAATGCAGAAAGGATTAGTGGCTAATCAGATTTGAGGCAAAAGATGGTGTGAGGAGGGGAGGAGAGGGAGTTTCAGGGTCTTAGTGACTAGTAAACTGTGAGAACAATGGTAGTACTTGTATTAGTTGGTTTTGAGATAGAAAAATATTCAAATTTATCATGTAGGGCTGGAGTGAGACTTTTGCCTTCAGTGGGCCATTCAGGAGTTGGTTGGATAATTCTTCATTGCTGTTGTTAAATTCAGTTTTCTACTCCTGCATGCCCTGTTGCTGCTCTTACTTTTTTAGTGGGCAGCTTTCTGTCTGCAAGGTTGATAGAGAGCAGCACCACTTTAGATCAGAAAAATTCAAGATAGTGTCTAGAAAGAACTTACGACTAAATACATCATGGGGAAATTTGTTGAAAGCATTTTCTTTTTTTGTACCAGAGACCGAACTCGGGACATTGTGCTTGCCAGGCAGGTACTGCGCTGGTAAGCTAAATCCCCAGCCCAGTTGAAAAGTCTTTCTTTCTTTTTTTAAAGCAGTGGCCAGTAAATATTTATATATTTTTTTGTTGAAAATTTTTGAGGAAAGATAAAGAAAAAGTGAAATTCTGACTAAATCAAAAGAAAATAAAGATAGAAAAACAATCAGAATAGTGCTAGTCATGGAGGAGAAAGAAGGAAATAGTTTCAAAGAATGGTAGCCAAGTTGATATATAGCAAGATCCTGTATGAGAAAAGAGCAGGGTCTTGCTGTGTATTCCAGGCCATCCTTGAATTCATTTTGTAGTGGAAACTGACCTTAAACTCATGGCAATCCTGCTTGGCCTCCTGAGTGCTGGGATCATAGATGTGTATCACCATGCTGGGCAATTTCTAGATTCTTTTAAATGTTTACACTGGAAAATAATTTTCATAGGGAAATTGTGTTGTAAATGGTAGTTTGGTTTCTAGTTCAAGGATTTTTTTTTTTGTGGTATGGTGGATCAAACTCTGGTCCTTGTGCCTGCCAGAGAGGTGCAGTATCACTTGAGCTAAATTGCTGGCTCAAGGAATTTTCTTTTGAGATAGGATCTTGCTTTGTAGCTCAGACTTGTTCTGATGTCACCTGTAGCCCGGGCTAGCCTCAAACTCATGACAGTCCTCCTGCCTCTGCCTCCCTAGTGTTGGGATTACAGGTGTGAGCCACCATGCATGGCCAAGGTTTTTAAAAAAGCCACTTGAATGTTTTTTGGTTTTGGCAGTATTGGGGACTTTTAAATTTTTTTTGAGACAGAATTTCAAAAAGTTGTCCAAGTTTGAACTCTGATCCTCATGCTTTAGCCTCCAGAGTAGCTGAGATTACAGGCATGTGCCATAGTGGCTGGCTAACTCTGAGCTTCTAATATCTGTATATTGTGGTAGTTTTGCACTACCTAAAGGTTTGTAGGTGGGATGATAAAGTGACTGGTACAGAATTTGCTTGTTCGTTATTCCCTAGACACTGACTGCCTGAATCCAAAAGTTCTCTTTGTAATTCAAGACTGCTGCTGCAGTTCTGCAGGCATTTATTCTATGCCATTCTGAGGGCCCCATTTGTATTGTTTGTATTAATAGCACCCCTGGAGTTTTGTTCTTCCATAAACCCATGTGCCCATACATGATGGCCTTGTAAGTTTAAGAGGAAGACAAATTGTTACTAAGTTACTAGCATTTTCACAAATGCTAGTAATTCAATTTTTATTTAGAATCTTCTCAATCTATAAATTCAGTCTGGTTCAAATCCTGACTTGATTTATAAATGTGGAGCTATTTCCCCATACTCAAATGTTCCCTAGGGATTTCAGTTTAAAACATTTGTCTAGGTGAGATTTAAAAGAGTGGTAAAGAAGACTCACTTTTTTTTTTAAGGTTTTTTTGAGACAGGGTCTCACTTTTGTAGTTCAGGCTGGCCCTGAGCTCAGCCTCCAACTCACATCACAGCAGTTCTCCTACCTCTGCCTCCCGAGTGCTGGCATTACAGGCGTGAGCCACCATGCCTGGTACTGATTGGTGCTGGGCGTGAGTCCCCACACCCAGTATGGTATGTGGTTACTGGGGATAGAACCCGGGTCCTTGCACTTGCAAGACAGGCGCCGGAACCACTGAGCTAAATCATCAGCCCGAAGACTCACTTTTTTTTTTTGAGACAGGATATTGTTATGAAGTTCATGTGACCTTGAACTCATATGTATCCCATGCTGGCTTCAACTATTGGTAACCCTCCTGCCTCTCAACTTCCATTGTGCTGGGACTACTGGCATTCACCACCACACCCAGCAATATGTTTTGTATAAAATACTACTGTTGTTAAGATAGTATCTGTGACTGTGTTTGTTAGCCAAGTGGGTCCATACACTTTTTTTTTTTTAAGGTTTTTTTGAGACAGGGGCTCGCTTTGTGGTTCAGGCTGGCCCTGAGCTCAGCCTCCAACTCACATCACAATCTTCCTGCCTCTGCCTCCCCAGTGCTGGGATTACAGGCGTGAGCCACCACGCCCGGCACTGTGGTATGTGGTACTGGTTGCTGCTGGGTGTGGGTCTCCACACCCAGTATTGTTATGTGGTTACCGGGGAATCGAACCCGGGCCCTTGCACTTGCAAGAGAGGCGCCGGAACCACTGAGCTAACTCCCCGGCCCCGGTCCATACACTTTTAAAACCACATTGAACTAACTTATGATAGATAAAAGTAATGAGTCTGGTTGGTCAAGTGGATACTTATCTTGACAGTGGGCACTTTCCCGAGTCATTTCACTTGGGACACACTGTAATTGCAATAGAATCTCTCCTGGGGGGCTGGGGAGTTAGCTCAGTGTTTCCGGCGCCTGTCTTGCAAGCGCAAGGGCCCGGGTTCGATTCCCCAGTATCCACATACAATACTGGGTGTGGAGACTCACGCCCAGCAGCAACCAGTACCACATACCACAGTGCCGGGCGTGGTGGCTCACGCCTGTCATCCCAGCACTCGGGAGGCAGAGGCAGGAGGATTGCTGTGATGTGAGTTTGAGGCTGAGC
>PVIR01012048.1:16530-45783 GCA_004026965.1 Petromus typicus | reverse complement strand
AAAAAAGATCAGTTCTAATTTTAGATACTGTTTTGTTTTTCTCTTGTGACAAAGCATATTAAATATGGATATGAAATCAGAGGCTGTCATTTCTCTACTTTAGGCTTTAGTTTTGACTATTTACAGACTTAACTAAAGCTCAACTCAGATTTGTACATTTGCATTTCACCACCAACACAGGCATGATTCTCATAACAACATTAATGGAGACATCACTCAGTTTTGCAAGAACTCTGTTTTTTCACAGAGGTTAGCTAGCAACAGCATTTTCATAAATCTTGGGCTGTGCTGAGAACTGAAAGGAGGCTGAAATGTCTTTTTCAGAAAGGGAAGTTATTTGTGCACATTCTTCATAGGAGGCTCAGGAAAAATGAAGTAAGACTTCTATTCAGGCCACAGTTTGTGTCTCACAGATTTTCCAAGTGAACTTAGGACACAAGGAGCCTTCTGATCAATCCCTCCCTAGGCGGCTGGACCACTTATTAAACTGTGTTCAGCCTGACATCGGAGGAAGCGTACTGAGCTGCAACTTTGTTTTATGGATAGAAATGAAAACATAGTCCTACTAGTAGAACCTCTCTGTGCAACTAGTAGTTTGAAATGTTATAATCTGCATCATGTAGTGGAGGGTTTATATTGATATATTAGAGTTTTTTAAAGTCCTTCCTAAAGTGGCATCAAGAATCATCTTGGATGGATTTTTTAAAAAGTGAAATGGGTTATGGAGTAAAAGACATGAATATAAAATATAAACTTGCATAATCTTTTTTTTTTTTTTTTTGGTACTAGCAGGTCTAAATTCTCACAGAGAATTTCACAAACATAACATATTCATGTAAGGTTAAAATGACTACTTGTAACATTTTCAAATAGATGCTCCTATTATGACTTTTCCTGCCAAACACTGTCATAAATAAATTTTACATTTAGTTTAAAACTAATAGAGTGTCACCCATGACCTGTACCTACATAAAATAAAAACTGCGTGACAACCTCAAGAGTCTGAAACAACGTGATGTGGAGGTGTTCACTGTGAAATCTACAGTCACATATGAGTGCGCAGCATTTAATTTTCTAAGAACTTAAACTAATTTGAGTATCAATAACTACATAATCTTCCAAGTACCTCAGGAAATCTGTATGGAAAACTAACTTTTCTGATTTGCCCAGTTCTAAAGGGACTCTTGCAAAGGAGATGATTGAAGAACAACATCTCAGAACAAAAGTTGTTATTTCACAACAGGCAGATGGGGACTGAGAGAGAGGAAGAGACAAAGGAGGAAGAGGAAGAGGAGGGAGGGAAAAGGAGGCAGGCAGGCAGGTAGACCCACTGACCAACCGACCAAACCACCAAATGACAGACAGACATTCAATCACTCTAACTTCCATTATTCCAAAACCTGACAACACAGCACACAATGCCTTTCTGAGTTGTCTGAATGGTGCAGAAAATAATACCAAGTAGCTATTTTTTAAAATAAGGTACTCTCCTTTAATACATAAAGCAGGTTTTAAATAGTAACAGATTAAAAATCAAACTTCTCTAAATATTTAAATAATTAAACATTTACTATTACCACCACACCAAGCACTGTGCTAGATGCTCTGGGGCAGCATAAAGGAACATAATTTTGTGTCCCTCATAATTTTGTGTTGTGCAGGGTATGATATTCACGTCAAAAGGGTAACTAGTGAAGGCAATATGAGATCAGACGTTATACTTAACAGCTACAGGAAATCCTTAGAGGAAATAACCAATGAAAATGAAAGGCTATGAGCTGGGCTTTGAAGAGCCTGAATATAAATGGCCAATTTGTACTCAGTGTCGAGTGTCCCCAGGAGTAGAGGAGTAAGCGGATCTGGTGTAGAGTTGTGAAGACCAATTAGGAAATGTAAATAGTGTCAAGAGTCTCTATAATAAATTTTAGTTTGTACACCTGGTAGAACATATACTCTTCAGTTAATGGCATGTTTTGTGTAAGTAAATTTAAAATTAAGAATTCTAGAGCTGGAGATGCAGATCAGTGGTGCCATACCTGCCTGGCAAGCACCAGGTCCCAAGTCAGATAGACAGATCCCTGATATGGGGTGGGAGGTGGCATCTATGCATAATTTTACTGCCGCATTTAGAGGAGTCCTCCTTATCCACAAGTGATATACTCTGACTCCTTGCATATGCCTGAAACCAAATGGTATCAAACCCTGTATTTACTATGTTTTTTCCTTTTCATACTTAAAAGTTTTTCAATCAGGTACAGTAATATTATCAGCAATAAAAAAGAACAATATACTATATTACTACTTTTGTGCTTTGGGGTCACTGTTAAGTAAAATAAGCATTATGAGAACCATAAGTACCCTGAGAGTCGATCTGGCAACTGTCAGAGAGGACGTCTAGGCATTAGGTAGCACTAGAAACATGGATATTGTGGACAAAGGGATCATTCACCTCTGAGACAGGACAGAACAGGAATGTGCAAGACTTCATCAAACTACTCCAAAAAGAAACAATGTGAAACTTATAAAATACTTATTTTTAAAACTTTCCATTTAGAATTTTGGGGGTTGCAGTTGACAATGGAAGTATGGAAAACGAAGCTAAAACAGGATTAAAGGAGATGACAGGAAGTGTTAACTGCCAAAACTGACTGAAAATGACAGAGAAACATGAGTAGTCTGATAATCAGAGTAGGACTCAAAATGATCCCAAAAGATCTATCTGAGAAAAAAGTTATCAGTGCAGGGAGTCAGAATTCAAAATATATGCATGCTATGACTTGTTAATCATGAAAAATGACACATGCACTATTGGTGGTACTAAAAGGCTCACTTGACAAGCTTTATAAAAGCAAAATTTCACAAACAGCTTCAAAGAGTCAAAAAAAAAAAAAAAAAAAAAAAAAAAAAAAAAAAAAAAAAAAAAAAAAAAAAAAAAAAAAAAAAAAAAAAA
Organism: Petromus typicus; assembly: GCA_004026965.1. Lineage (NCBI taxonomy): Eukaryota > Metazoa > Chordata > Mammalia > Rodentia > Petromuridae > Petromus > Petromus typicus. The sequence goes on along the minus strand of PVIR01012048.1, from coordinate 42,833 downwards.
AAAAAAAAAAAAAACAAACCACACCATGTGGAATATGACACACAACTTAAAAATTTCTATTACAAATCTATAATCATTTCCATAATACATTAAAAATAACTTTAAAAACAATATGTATATGTTCCTACTGTATAAAACTATGCAAAAACTTTATATATACACACAAGTATTTAAGTGCATTAAAACGTATAACCGAAATGATAAACAGTGATTAGTTCTAGAAAGCATAGGGATTTAAAATTGGCACCATTAAAGAGTATTTTTACTTTCTATGGAAACTTAAATCTTCGTGATTAAAACTTTGACTCATTAAAAAGCTTCTTCAAAGCAAAAAGAAACCGCAAAGTGTGAAAAGACAACCTACAATGTGGGTAAAATATTTTACCAGCTGTTCCTCAGACAGAGCACTATATCTAGAATATATAAAGACACAATTCAAAAAATGGGCATTTGAAATGAACAGATATTTTTCAAAGAAGTAGAAGCGGCAAATAAACACAAAACAATGCTCAACATCACTGGCCATTCTAGAAAAACAGATGAAAACAACACTGGAGTTCCATCTCACTCCAGAAAGAACGACTGCCATCAAGAAACCAACCAGTAACAAGTGCTAGTGGGGATATGGGGAGGAAGAAGCTCTTCTCCACTGTTGGTAGGAATGTAGACTGGTGCAATATACTGTGGAAATTAGTGTGGAGATTCCTCAAAAAAAACTAGGATTAGGGGGCCGGGGAGTGTGGAGACCCACACCCAGCAGCAACCAGTACCACATACCACAGTGCTGGGTGTGGTGGCTCACGCCTGTAATCCCAGCACTCGGGAGGCAGAGGCAGGAGGATTGTGATGTGAGTTGGAGGCTGAGCTCAGGGCCAGCCTGAACCACAAAGCGAGACCCTGTCTCAAAAAATCTAAAAAATAAATAAATAAATAAATAAACTAGGATTAGAGGTCCCACATGATCCTGCTATTTCTCTGCTGGGTGTATTCATGAAAGTATTAAAAGCATCATAACACAGTGACATGTGTGCACCTATGTTTATAGCAGCACAGTTTGTGATAGCTAACTCCTAGAAACAGCCCAAATGCCCATCAACTAGAGATGGATAAAGAAGATGTGGGTTTTTTAAAAGTATTACTTGGCCATAAAAAATAATAAGTTAGAGATATGTTTATAGCTACATGGATGTACCTTGAGGCCAGACTCATAAATAAAATAAATAGGACACATATTTGTAAATACCATATCGTTTCACTAGTGTAAGAAATTAAAGGTGTAAATAAGGTCCAAAACATGTAACAGGTATTGTGAAATAGGAAGAAAATGTTCAAAGGTAAAGAGGAACCAGGAAGGGGGGCAGAGGAAAACAAAGAAGAGGGAAAAAATCTGATAATAAAAAGAAAAAAAAACAGGGGGGTGGCGGGGTTAAGCGAGGAGGGGAATGGGAAAAATAGTAATCAAGATATATCATGTATAGGTACAGATTTTCAATGATGAATGAGATCACAATGTATATCTAAAACATACCAATATTATCAATAAAGAAAAAATAATTTAACTGCATACTGAAACATACAAAAAGGGGAAAGCCAGTAGAGAGTCACTCAAAAATCATGATTTTGTTTAATTTGGTTCTTACTTTAAGTAGAAGTTGAAGGTCAAATGACACTATTCGTGTGTGAACAAGCTCCCATGCAGGTGATATTATGGAATAAAAGTAATTAATAAAAGAAAGCACTGCTAGCTGTTTAAGTCCTTCTGTATTTTGACAGGGATTAACTTAGTGATCCTACACACTGATTCCTGGTAAATTACAGCCATTCAATTCAATACAGCATATATCTGTATGTTATTAAACTTTACTGTAAAGTATTAATCTTGTTAGAATACAGCCTAATAAAAGCATGCTTCACAGAACCAGCTTCAGCATTAATAAATAAATGCAGTAGGAAAAAAAAACTTTTAAATTAAAATCAAGAGAGACTTTTAAAGTTTGGGCATTCTTCATTATGGAAAGGAATCTTCCACTTTGAGACTATTATACATCAGAAAAGCTCCATCTGTTGTATAATTATCTCTGATAAATGGCCTGATGCTTTGAGCTTCATTAGAGAAAAGGAAGAGAAAAGCACATAGAGAGAGAACTGTAAATAAATCTCTCTACCATATTTCACTTAAAACCAGCCCAGCAGGAAGTCATAAAATATTTTTAATAGGTAATATTTTCCAAGTGCTTTCCAAGAAGAAACCATCCTGTTTTGCTAGTATGTGTCCTCCAGAAAAATACACTCTATAGTCTCAAAAAAGAGAAAATTTCTTTCATGCAGATTACAAATTTAACTGATAAAACAAAAAGGTAGCTACTTAAATGGCAGTGCTATTAGTTTTTTAGAGGACAGAAAAGGTCTTATCAGACCCAGGGGCAATCTAGCAAATATATCTGTTAAAAAATTCTATCATTCTTCACTTTTTCTTTTTGTTAATCCTTGGGGAAGTATAGTTATCACCAGAAACCTGTTTTCAAAGGAACAATAGAAATCTCATTCAAATCAAATTAATTTAACCAAAGGTAAAGAATGTTCTCAAATTTCTGTTTTGGAAAACAGTATATTAAAGGAAAATCCAGACAACCCTTGAAAATGAAACTTTAATTAATAAAAGTGTTCACTAACATTCTGGTTTGTAAGGCTCTCACTTTTTGTGGATATTTCCTTTTGACTACACCAGTAGCATCTCTTGAATAGATGGAATTGAAACAAGGAGGAAAAACCACAAGTATTATACATGCAAAAGACCCAGATCAGAGCTGTGGTTCAGTTTTATATCTCACTGAAACCTCTCTTTTCTGACCTGTAGGTTAGGCAGAATAGGTGCCCTACCTCTGCTGCACTGTCATGATGATGACAGGAACAAAATGCTTGTCATAGTGCTTTGTAAAAGGAGTTTGCAACTTTTTTCTACAAAGGTCTACCGGGTGGGTCTCTATAGCAAGTCCCAGGTCTGTTGCTGTGGCACAGACATAGCCATTGCACATAAATGAATGAGGGGAGCTGTGTTCTAGTAAGACCACTAATCTCCATGTTTTACAAAGTAGCATCCTCCTGATTTTCTTCAGCCATTTATGAATATAAAAAAACACTCTCTGCCACTGAAGTGGTGCAAAAACAGGTGATGAACTGAGTGTGGCCCCCTGTCTGCAGTTTTTAGCAATCCCTACTGTAAGTTACAGTTTTATATGTGGGTAGTTGCTCTTCTTTCTTAATATATGCCTCCAGAACTTTGAGGAACATTTTGTATAAAATGCATCATTTCAAAGTGCTAGATTAAAAATGTCAGAGTATTTTAAAACAAGTCTCTTTCTAGTCATTAAATTTTCCCTAAATAACAGACATCAGTTTTCTTCTTCTGATGCCTAAAAAGAAACAGGTTAGTCAAGGCCCCTCCAATACTTCCATTTCCACCTCGTATGTTAGCAGAGCTAAGGGAAAAAACCAAAATCTTAGGGACTCATATTGTACAGCTTTCAAATGTGCCACAGTAGTGATGGGCAGGCCTTCAAGAGCAGAAAAGAAGCCTAATTCACAGAAGACACAAGAGAGCATTTCCTCATTTGTTTCAATCATCTTTCTCTCACCTAACAATAACAACAAAACAACTGATTCCAGTGTTATAACCACAACTAGACACTATCCTTTTCTCTATGAAAAACCGATCAAGAAAAACTAAAGAGGACATTACCAGCATATTCAGATATTGCCAAATATAGTTGTCCATTGCTTGTTACCCTCCCCTTACAGAAAGGGGTGGTAGCAAAGAATAAACAGCTGTATTCCAACTGCAGTTGAGTGAAACGGGACAATGAAGAACAGCAAGGAAGTACCTAAACTGCTGTTGCCTGCAGAGACCCAGGGTAGTACCTGAAGACCCTGAGCAAGGCACCCTTCCTCTCCCAGTCTCTCCTGCCCAATCAGCTCAGAGTCGTGAAAGACCTGGGGGGGAGGGCAATGAGCTAGAGCCTTCAAATAACCACCATCGCTGCTCCACGCGTCTACAGTCTACACAAGATCCACAGAGCCCTCACAGGTGCCAAACATGGTTGGGAGTGCTGCTTAAAGTTCATAGGACTGTAATGTCCTAAAGTAAGAGCCCATATTTATACCCACTTCCATCAGTAATTCGAGCTGCTATAACTCAGTGTCACCTTGAAAGTCCCACATCTTGCCCTGGGGACTGACCAGTGGCCATGGCACATCTCTCTTTTTGAGCTGGACCCTCATTCCACCACTTTAATTGTGGCTGTAGAGCTTCAACTCCAGCTACTCAGATTTTTCAGCAGAAAGGCTGAAACTGTGCCAGAGCAAATAACTGTGTAAGGAAAAGAAATGAAATAGGCATCCACAGTAGGAAAAAGTAAAACTATCCATCTATAGAGGATATGATCTTACATACAGAAAAACAACAACCAGCGAGAAACTGTTCTATTTCTCTATACCAGTAACATACTTGTTGAAGAAAAAAAACTAAAAAAGCAATCTTACTCGCAATAGCTACAAAACAAGGCAAAGCAAAAACTTAGGAATAAATTTAACCAAGTTAAGTGAATGATCTCTACAAAAACATCGATGAAAGAAATTGAAGGGACACACACAGACACAAAAAGATGGATATTCTATGTTCATGGATTGTGAGAATTAATGGTGCAATGTCCATGTGACCTAAAACAACCTGCAGATTCAATGTAATCACTATCATGACAGCAATGGTGCTCCTCACAAAAACAGAAAACACAACCCTAAAATTCATAGGATATTCACAGAAGATCCTGAGTACCCACACACAATCCAGCACTGCTACAAGTACCATAATAAAAGGAGTGATCAATAAATATTACAACAAAAGACACACTGCTATTAATGTGAAGATATTCTCCTTTGCCTGAAACATACTTATACCATAGTTCTGATTACTTTCTGAAGCAGTTCTGAAAGTTTGATTTAAAAAAATATGGCGAATGTGATAAAAAATATGGTGAATGGTGCTGTCAAATGCCATCCAATGAAAGGCTTGTAAAAATACTGTAAGTTCTCAACATTAAATGTGATCATATTGAATGTATAAAATGTACCAATAAAATCAATTTTTTAAAAAACAAAGCAAAGGGCCCGGGATTTAGCTCAGTGGTTCCGGCGCCTGTCTTGCAAGCGCAAGGGCCCGGGTTCGATTCCTGTAAACCACATACCATACTGAGTGTGGAGACTCACGCCCAGCAGCAACCAGTACCACATACCACAGTGCCGGGCGTGGTGGCTCACGCCTGTAATCCCAGCACTCGGGAGGCAGAGGCAGGAGGATTACTGTGATGTGAGTTGGAGGCTGAGCTCAGGGCCAGCCTGAACTACAAAGCGAGACCCTGTCTCAAAAAAACCTACCAAAAAAAAAATACAAAAATAAAAATAAAAATTAAAAATAAAAAACAAAGCAAAAAAATACTGATTTGTCCTAATCCACTTTAGTTACTGGATCTGGTATCATGGACCTTCTGCCTCTTGCCCAGGGTCAAAATGTTTTCTTTTTTTTTTTTTAATCACTATCACATCCTTTTTCCCCTCATTATTTATTCTTACACCTCTTTCCTTTTAAATATTTTCTATTTCACAATATCAACTATATGGGAGATTACATGGGGTGGGGGGATGAGAATCAAGTCATGTCATATTCTGGTACAAATTCTCCATGCTGAATGCAATGAGGATGTGTATTAATAATGGACCAACAAAGACTTGAATTTAAAAAAAAGAAAATGTTTTGAATCAATTCAAGACAAGGGAGCACCAACAGCATAATCGAAAAAGGACTTTCAAAACTGCTTCAGAAAAATGCTAAGAATGGGGATAAATGGGTTTGAGAAAAAGAATACTGGAGGATGATTAATGGCAATATGTCTTTTACAGAAATCCATTTTAAAAATTTAAACATATATCATGGTTTTCCACCAAACTAGGGTAATCAAAGTAACACTGATACTGGCACAGACATATTAACCAAAGAAATAAAGCAGAGAACTTATACATAAATTCATTCTTTCAGAGCCTGTTGTTTTCAAAAAAGAGATGAACACACACTGGAGATATAAGAAAGTTCCTCCAACAAATGATACAGGAACAGTGGCTATTTACAAGCAATAGAAAGAAACCTAGATTATGTCTTACGTCTTATACAAAAGTCAACTCAAAGTGCATCCGATCTTTATATGTAAGACTGAGAACTGTGAAACTACTATAAGAAGACATACAGGAAACACTGCAGGAAAGCTTTTTTTACATGATCGCATAACACAGGCAACAACAACAAAAAAAACCTGACAAATACAGCTGGATCAAACTAAAATATTTCAGTATAGCAAAGGGAAAAACATTTACATAGCTCAGAGACAACCTACACAATGCAAGTAAATATTTCCAAACTATGTGACAAGGAATTAATTTCCAGAATATATAAAGAACCCAAACATCTCAATATTCTCAATCCAATATAAAAATGAGAACATTTTCCAAACGATACACAAATAGCCAACACATTTACGAAAAACTACATAACACTACTAAGCACAGAAATGCATATAAAAACCACAAGATGTCATCTCACCCCAGTTCAAATGACTATAATGCTGACAAGGATGTGAAGAAAGAACAACTCTAAAGTACTTTTATTAAAAATGTAAAATAGGATCACGGGGATTTAGCTCAGCTGTGCTGCTGCCTGCTTTGCAAGCACAAGGTTGTGAGTTCAATCCCCAGTGCCACCTCCTGAGACAGAAAGAGAGAGAGAGAATAAAGCAGTACAGTCATTATGGAAAATAGTATATAGGTCCCTCAAAAAACTACCGTATGATCAATCTAACAATTTCACTACTGGGTATGTAGAAAAAGGAAACAGTCACTATGTTGAAGAAAACTACTTTCCTTTTTACTGCAGTATTGATAACAGCTGAGAAAGATATACATCAAAATGGGTGTCCACTGATGAATAAATAGATACAAAAAATGTGGTGTGTATATACACAATGATATATGGTGTAGCCATAAAAAAGCACTAAGTCTTGTCATTCACAGCCATGTAGATAACTCAAATAGAAGACAAATACAGTATGCTCTCAAAAGTATGTAGAAGTTTCAAATGTTGATTTCATGCAAGATGAGAAAACAGTGGTTACCACTGGCTGAGAAAATAAGGTGGGAAGATAGGGATGGAGAGAATGGTTAGAAGGGGTGTAAGCTAGGTGAGGCACATAATGTAATCTTATATACTACGGTAAGATAATTACAGTTGACAAGAGCTAATTACATATTTCAAAATAACTAGTGGAAAAGATTTTGAATGCTCCTAACTCAAACAAATGAAAAATGTTTGAGGTGATGGATACTTCAATTATGCTGATCTGATCATTGCATACTATATACATACATATGTATACAACATCACACTATATTATATACATATGTGCCAAATACAAACAAAGTAAGACAGGAAAGAAACATCTCAATAAAATTATATTTCCTTTGGGAAAAAAAGAAAACTAAACAGAGTGCTAAATAGCAGCAAAGCAGAAAGAAATGCTTTATTTTATTAAGTGTCTGATGGCCCTTTCTCTGGATAACCTACATTGGCAAGCCGTGTCCTTTAGACTGTCTCTCTAAAGACAGGCAGCTATGCAGTGGTAGTAGAGAGCCAGGTCCCTGCAGGCAAAATGCTATGTGATGAGAGCAAGACATGAATAGGCAGAGCCTCTGTTTCTACACCTGTGAAATGGATACGATAAAAGTTTCTACTTTACAGGGCAATTATGAAAATGAAGTAGGTTAATACATGTAATGTGCTTGGAACACTGCCTAGCACCTTGTTAATTACTCTAACGTTAGCTGCTACCATTATTAGAGCATTTAAATTCTATGACAAGTCCTTTAGTTGCTGTTTGCATTTGCTCATACTCTCTTTTTGAGAAGGTTTTTATTGGCCAATATTCTGAGTGTATACTTTTTTATATTCACACAGTTTGGGAAGGAGATAGGTATGTGTTCAAAGAAGTACCTCTTAGAGCTTTTAGGTATTTGTCTTATTAAACCTTTAACCAACTGCTGTAGAAGAATTCTTTTGGTTAAATATATGTCCAGGTTGGGGGCCGGGGAGTTAGCTCAGTGGTTCCAGCGCCTGTCTCGCAAGCGCAAGGACCCGGGTTCGATTCCCGGTAACCACATAACAATACTGGGTGTGGAGACCCACACCCAGCAGCAACCAGTACCACATACCACAGTGCCGGGCGTGGTGGCTCACGCCTGTAATCCCAGCACTGGGGAGGCAGAGGCAGGAGGACTGTGATGTGAGTTGGAGGCTGAGCCCAGGGCCAGCCTGAACCACAAAGCGAGACCCTGTCTCCAAAACCCTAAAAAAAAAAAAAAAAAAAAATATATATATATATATATATATATATATATATATATATCCAGGTTTCAGAGACCTATATGGATCTCTACCACTACACCGTAGCTAACTGTCCCTATATTCACTTTTGTCAATAATTACTGTTCTATGCAGTATTTTTAAAAACAAAACATATGCAACCCTCACCTTATTTTTAATTTAACAGTAAGAGGATGAAAGTATATTTGAGCAATTTTTCACTTTCCCAAAACTCCAAAGTGCGTGCAGCACTTCTAGGACTGATAAAGTAGCGATGGATCTGTAACTACTAATTATTACAAATTATGTAGTATTTGGATTTGGCATCCCAAACCCATTTTCTAGCAACTTCTGATTTATATTTCTCCATATCTCATTGCAGTCCTTATGAATAGTAGTCACTGCTGCCTCTTCCACTGTTCTTTTCCTAGGCAGGTCACAGCTCAAAAAACTTGAAAAGTGTGGTAGGTCAGGCTACCTAATCTTTCCTGGGTTTTCACTGCTACTTGGCAATCACCTTGTTTTCACACTGACTTACAAAGCAGCTGCTTTGGCAGCCTTAACAAAACCAGCACACACCTCTAAACCTGACACATCCCCTCAGCTTAACACAGTTGCTTTCAACCTGAGAGGCAGCAAAGCCCACCTGCACAAAACCTTTCATCCCATTCATCCTCAAACTATTATACCTATGGGGGCCAGGTCAAAATCTCAGTATCTGAAAAGGTAACTTCTTTCTGGGTAGAAACCTCATCTTATTCACTTACGTCAGCACTTAACAAAGAGCAGGCACTTAGTAAAGACTACTAAATAAATGTACAAACTATTGAAACAGGTGAGCAATCCCATAATCACCAAATCCAAATGCATCTTGTTCATTTACAGCCTCAGTAGCATTTTTTCTATACTATAGTATCTAACACACAGACTCAGGACTCGAGTCCATGCACTGAAAGGATGGTTCCTCTGCCAACCAAAAGCTCTGGCACTATGGGCACAAGTTGCAAGGACTCTCTCTGCTTCAACTTGCTATCTATAAAAACAGAAACACTCCCATTAAAAATTACATGCTAGTTCCTCTGTAAAGAGCTTGAAAGAGGGCTTACAATATAACAGGTACTTCACAGATGTGAGCTAACATTTTCATTAAAGCCTACATATCATAAACTATAATCTGTTTCCTGGCTTTTTTGGACTTGCCCATCATCCTTCACGTCCTCTGACCTTTTCAGTTGTCTTCTCTCTCACTACTGCTTCCTAAACACAGAGGTTACATTCAAGACCAATCCTTACTCCTCTGCTTAGCTCTCACCTTTGGAAGTTTAACCTGTAAGACTTAAAATACTGTATCTGCACAGATGAATGACTATTCTCACCTGAGCACCAACTTCCCCAGCTGAACAATATAAATGCAAGTTATCCTAATAGTGTAACAGCAAATCTCATTTCCCCAGTTCTGGAAAACCTGACAAATTAGGAAATGGCATTAGCCTCAACAAGTATAACTCTAAGATTAACACACAATAGTTCAAAAAATGATTTCACAGGGTGGGGGCATGAGGAGGGCGTTGGAAGCCTCATATTCAGAGGTGGGGTCCTGGAAGGTGACTGGATCTGGGAGGCACTGTTAGGAGGTAGGGCTGTCAGAAGGAGCAGGTCACGGGGGCACAACCTCAGTAGGTGTTTCTCCTCCAGGATCCACCCTGCTCTCTTTCCCTCTCTCTCTCTCTGCTTCCCAGCTTCCATGACATGACCAGTTTTCTTCCACTATGCCCCTCTGCCATGCTGTTTCTGCTGTGGAGCTGGTCAACTAGATCTGAATCCTCTTGAAAACAATGACAAAGCAAACCTCACTTAGTCCTTTAAATTGTAGCTATTCTGTAAAAAGTATTTATAAATCCAAAGAAAAAGGGTAGTAGTATACAGTGGCCTAGAATGAAACACAAGAAGAGATGTATCGCTAGGCTCCAGATCTCAGGACAGGACTAAGCCCAGGCAGTGGGAGGGAAAGGGGTCTGAAGATGGAATCTTGCACTGAATCCAAATGACCTCCATAGGTCCCATCAGACAATCCACCTGACTCAAGTAAAAACTCACTTCCCTTTCACTCCATTTGTTCTATTATGGAGTGATCCTTGTTAGGAGTCAGGTTCTATAAAGGTCTGTCTACAGAGATGCTTTAATTCTATGGATACATGTTTATCTCCAATCCCTATTACAGTGATTTTTTAAAGATGAGTTAAAGTATCTTCTGGTTATGATTTGAGTTTCTACATACCTAAATTATAGGCAGTAAAAGTACTGATTTTTGACAAAATGAATATTCTCTGTAATGGATGCAATTTATGTTGTGAATTAACTGATTAAAAGCATGGATTCTGAAGGCAAATGTCTGAATGTGAATCCTAATTCTGGTAACTGATAGTCTGTGAGCATGGACAAATTACTTGATCTCTGTGTAACTTTGCCTTACCCACACAATGAGGATAATGGTAATACACACTTCATTAGGTTGTCACGAGGAATAAAAGAGAAAATATGCAAAGTGAGAAGAATAATGTCTCACATGTCAAGTGCTTAGTCAATGGTAACTACTGTTATCTTAGACTCGCATGCATTTTGGCTGACTGAATTGGTTTCTTGTGGCTTGGATCCAATCCAGGTTCCATCAGGTAAGTGCCTCATCTGTTCCAACCTTTCCCTTCCACTATGAGTTCTTGAGCTGAAGGCTGTGATGAGTGTTAAAAGAAATTTTATGTAAAATTGGGTGTAAGTGGAAAGTATGTATTTTTCTAAGCAAAGCAGTCATAGCTTTTTCATCAACTCAATAAATACATGACCTAAAATTATTTTCAAAAACAAAACAAAACCTTCTGCCTTGACACTACCATGTATTTTGTCTGGTTTTGTTTTAAACATGGTAGAATATTACAAGTCTTTTTCTGCAATAACAGTCCAGCACAATTCTATTTTCAACCCTGCCAGGTCACTTCCAAAAGAACTGTACTGCTATCACTTTCTCTGCTCATAAACAAGGTCACTTTTTAGCCCAGACAGTTCTTTTGAGCAATCCAGCTTCTATGACTTGGCTGAAAATCACTTTCCAGGCTTGTGTTCCATTCTCCTGCACACATTGGCTCAAAGGGATTACTGGCCATTTAGGATCTCAATGCACCTTTCTTCTAGAGCTCATGTTACTTGGTAAAGAATGCCTTTTTACTACTCTCTGCCCATCTCAATATTACCTCCTTCAGCAAGTCAAGCCCTTCTTAAAATAGTCACTAAATGTTTAGTACACAGCAGAGCTGTTAAAATAGATACATACTATGATCAGAATTCCTAAACCTCCGTTTACATTACTATGTAATTAAGTCTCCTTGGCCTCCAGACACTACCAAATTTTTACACCTGGTTGGCAATCTCTGATATAATGTAACAAATATTATTTAATTTGTTGTGCTACACAGTAAGTTCTTGATACGGGTTCTGACCTTTATTTTATGTTTTCAATGTAACTCAATATGAGCTCATCAAAGATTTTGATAAATATTTGTTTTTTGCTAACCTTTCTTAAACCATAGAGAATCCTAACCTATCACATTTCTAGATATTCACTCAACTTAGATCACTAAATTCCACCTTTGTTAAGTAAAGTTTTTAAAAGGCAAAAACTCCTACCATTTTATAATTTTCAACAAATACTACATTATGGTTGTGCCCCAAAGAGATACTTTCAGTCTTACAAAGGCTAGATAGCTAATGAACTTCCAAAACACACAAATGGTACTCTACCACTAAAGACATACAGAAGAGTGACACAAACAATCTCCTCCTCCCCTCAATTAGTCTGTCTTGTAAACAGCATAGAGTGTTATTATCTAAATTTAATGTTTAGAAACAGTCCAACTCCAGATAGTGAATAGATCCAGGTTCTACAGACAGGGTTATGGTTCCCTAGACCAATCATTTAAAACCCCTGCTGCAGTAGGATTTCTTGCAGAATTAGAAAGTCAGATTTCTAGGCTTTCCCTACAGACCAATTAAATCAGAATTGGGGAATAGTATTAAAGTTAACATCCCCTCCAAATCCCCAGTAGATTCTAATGTGAAGTAAGAGTGCTCTACAATAATTTAAAACCTCATGTGCCTTGGTAGTTAATGTAAAAAGCTATCACCTAAGAAGACCTTAGACCCTATGAAATGTCTATAACTTATTTCCCAACTTGCTGAATGTTGAATCCTACCTATGAATACAGTATTTATCTTGAATTAAAAGAACTGCTGTTTTCCCTGGGGCCAGACATAGCTAAGAAGCTCGTAACTTGAGTTCGTGGGCTGTTCTCTCTGCCACCTCCCACAATCTAGGCACTTACATTCCTCTTTACTTGGTGAAGTTACATTCAGTTCTGTCATAAGCGGCTGCTGGCTGGGACTTAGAGTTGGCGTGGTTATCGAGGTATTGTTGTTGTCACTGGTGGTCTCTTCAGAAAACAAATCTGATTGGCTATTACTTGTACTTGGAGTGGAATCATCGTCTGGTTGTTTCTTTTGAAAATCTGCAAAAGGAGTCAGAAAATCAGTTTTCTGAACATAAAAAGGCAATGTAAATTAGTATTAAATTTAACAACAGCAATTATAAAGACTAATTTGAGTAACTAAAAAAGCACAGAAGTAAAACACTGGTCAAAACAAAGATTGGTAAACGGTAATTAGAATTAGTTTTCCTAAATCTTTTCACTATTCAGAAGAATGGTAGACACCGAATACCAGGCTCTGTAAAGCCAAGGATATATGTTAAATTTCAAGAGTAATCCATACAAAGAAAAAGTTACTCAAACCAACAGAAGGCAGATGAGAAGAAAAACAGCTGCTTGAAAACCAGAAAGGTAAGCAGAAACAACAAGATAAAATGGTAGAAATAAGTTCATCAGTAATAAACATGAACAGTCTAAATTTATCAGCTGGGGCAGGAAATTGAGATTAAACAGAACCTAGTTACACTCAGTTTAGAAGAAACATCTAAAACCAGAAAGAAATGGCTTAGTTTGTAATTTTTTTTCTTAAGCTAATGGTGGGCATACAAAGATGATTATTCTCTACATTCTCTGTAGTTTCATTTAAAAATCTAATGCTGGGCCAGGGAGTTAGCTCAGTGGTTCCAGCGCCTGTCTTGCAAGAGCAAAGACCGGGGTTCGATCCCCGGTAACCACTTCTGGGCGTGGAGACTCACGCCCAGCAGCAACCAGTACCACATACCACAGTGCCTGGCATGGTGGCTCACGCCTGTAATCCCAGCACTTGGGGGGCACAGGCAGGAGGATTGCTGTGATGAGTTTGAGGCTGTGCTCAGGGCCAGCCTGAATCACAAAGCGAGACCCTGTCTCAAAAAACCTAATAAATAAATAAATAAATAAATAAAATCTAATGCTACTTTATGAAGGATAGATTATACTTTACCAGTCTGGAGAAATAAAAGATGGTCCTTAACATTCTATACAGCCTTATCTTTTCAACCAGAGAAGGCAGAAGATGCTCTATAACCTCATCAGCATCACTACACTGGCATACTCTAAGGGTAAGAATAGTTAGCGTTTGACACATTAACCATACACCAAGCACTGAACTATGTGTTTTAGTATATGATTCATTTACATTAATCCTCAGAAAAATTCTAACCAGAAGGTACAAATAATGCCATTTTGTCAATAAAGAACCTAACATTCAGAAAGTTTATGTAGTCTGTTCCATTTGACAACAAAATTCATGGTCTTCAATCATAACCACAGGAGGGAGAACGGTGAGTACTAGACCACACCAAAGATAGGCTCTCCACATCAAGCCCTCACCATTTTCAGCAGCCCTGGGGAGTGCAATGAATCTAGCCAGAGTCAACAGTCTGCTATGCCAACCAATGATCTAAGTCTCTGCTGCTACTTTTTTGTGTATTTATTTCTCCTACTTTCTTTTTCTTCAACATTTTGACATTTCAAAATGGCCTATCATCTAAATGTTTTGTGCAGCATGTTAAGGTATTGTATAAATTGAACAAAAAATACTGCAATTATGCTATTTTTAATGCCATGTTATCTCACTAGCTAATGGTTTCCTTTACCAATAATCAATGTTCTTCCCATGCCCATTTCTCTACGATTTAATTGGAAACATTATAAGGCCTTACAAGAACTGTAGCAGAGTCATCATTGCCCCATCCAGCCCAATTCTCAATGCTACCAGTACACGCACACATGGGGGCAGAGTTGTGACTGATCTCAGTCACCCAGGCACAAAACCTTTTGAAATAAATGATGTTGATGTTTAAAGATGTTGTCAGGTCCCTCCCAAATAATCTCCAGCCTACATTTGCCTTGTTCCTTGGATGCTCAGGTACGTTTCTTCATTTTGTGAATCAGCAGAAGGTGAAAAGGACTTACCTCCTTTTAACCTGAGCTCCCAATATGCTGTTTTCTTTTAATACCACCATATAGCAACAATGTCCTACAGACTAACAGTATTCATTCAAACCAACGCAGCTGCTCATAAAGAGACACTTTATACATTCTCTGCTTCAATTAAACAGAACCAACAAATCACAGAATTTTACAACCAGAGAAAACTTTCAAGATTGAGCTCAATCTTCTCATCTTACACAGAAAACAAGAACCAGGAAAGTTCATACAAATCACCAGAAACTCAGAGTTAGTATTGAGGACTTTCAAACTCCCAAACCTAAGTCAGCAGTCTAGGCAATACACAGAGTGTGGACATTAGACTGACCTGGATTCAAATTCTGTGTTACTTACTGGGCACATAGATAAGGAATCTTTTGAGGTCCTGAATATAAAATAAAAGAAGGTGGTTTCTCAAACTTCTCAAGATAATGTAGATTAAATATGATAACAAATTATTTGGCACATGGGTATTCAACAAAGTAACAGTAATTAAAAATGAAAAGTATATTCCAAGTTTAAATAAAAGGTCACTAAGTTAAAGTTCTTTCTTCTTTTGGGCCCTGATATTTATTTGCTTCACGTCCATACTCTCTTGGACTTTTCTTTCATTCTGCATCCAATTTCTGCCTATAGTCAAAAAGAAGAGAGGGGGGAAGGATTCATGGAAGCATTCCAGAAGTCTGTTCCAGAGACTAAGGGTGAACAGATTTACATGGGGAGAAGTGAACAAAGTATAAGGAAGAGAGATTGCCTCTTCACATACTCTACTGGAAAAAGGAAAGAGGAAAAGTTCAGAAATAGCCCATTCATCCCATCCAGACACAGTGACAGTCTGTTCACTTGTACAACTCATAGAAACGAGAAAACTAGAAATCTCCCAGCAAATTCATTTCTATACATGAGAAGAAACAGGAATAACTGTCTATCTTTATGAATTAGTGCTGCTAATGGTATATCCAAAGGTGTAAATCCGTCTTTGAAGAGTCAAGAGGGGATTATGTAAATAAAATTTTCCTAAACTGTTGTTTGTACAATCTGAGGAAAACCTTTAATAAGAACTAGGGGCAAAAATAATTTCTCAACAATGTTATTCATAAAACCTTTAGTAACCAGAAATGGGAGATTCCTATGAAGACAGAAAGGGATTTCACCAGTGCTGCTTGAGGTACCGTGGTCGGCGAGGTTGCTGGAGCTGGCTGTGCACACCCTCACTGCACTCTGTCTCCTCCACCGCTCTCAGAGTGGTCTCTCACAAATTCACCTTACTGCAGAACACACTTCAAACCCCTGTGAGCACCATGGAGGGATCCTGCCTTGCTGCTATCAAGACCACTCACTTGGCAGCTTCTCTGACACTGTAACTCATCTAGGCACTGTTTGGTGTGTCTATCTGTTCACCTCTCAGGTGCAATACTGGATATGGAAGATGCCAATCAACTCACATCACACCCTCTTCTAGAGTATGACAATAATATATCTTTCATAATGATTTTGTCACAACAGAGAATACAGGGGTTTCACTAAACTAAGCTTTTTTATTTTTTTTTCTAAAAATAAACTGTCTTGGGGCCAGGGATTTAGCTCAGTGTTTCTGGCACCTGTCTTGCAAGCGCAAGGGCTCAGGTTCGATCCCTGGTAACCACATACAATACTGAGCATGGAGACTCATGCCCAGCAGCAACCAGTACCACATACCACAGTGCCGGGCGTGGTGGCTCATGCCTGTAATCCCAGCACTAGGGAGGCAGAGGCAGGAGGATTGCTGTGATGTGAGTTGGAGGCTGAGCTCAGGGCCAGCCTGAACTACAAAGCTAGACCCTGTCTAAAACAAAACAAAACAAAACAAAAACTGTCTTCTCTTTAACCCTTTCTGGTAACTATTTTTCTTCTATGAGAAAATGGATGATAGAGATGTGTCTTCACTGTGACATCACTGTGTCATATTCTGTAATATGTCCATTCACTGATGTAGCATTTAAGCCAATTCACTATTGTTGCATATTTTCAAATACTAATTTGAATATAAATAATATTGTTACCATATCACCATACAGATATTATATTATATAGTAATTATACTGTACATTAGCTTATATTCCTAGAAGCAGATCAACTAATGAAAAGAGAATGTACCTTCTAAAGTTCTGATATATAATATCCAACTCTCCTGGCACATCATTCTGTGATTTCGCATATCAAAAGACCAACTATGGTGTACCGAATAAGAGTCATCTGTCCACCTGTTATACTCCTACATTATACAGGGCCCATGACAACCGACAGTGCCTTGTATGAGGAATAAAGAAATTTCCTTGTTTAAAAAAAAAAACTGTCACAGAATTGCATTTAAAAGTATTAACAGTTATTTTAAATACTTCACAAACTATTTATGTGCCTTTAAGAACATTCCTATAGTAGTTTCATGTGGGTTAACATTTCTAAAGCATAAAGGTTTTCAAAACCTGTGAATTTCTATTTTCATAATCCAAAGGAAGGAGAAATTCGACGTCACTTTTTCCAAGTCAATAAGACAATTTGGCTCACAACAAGCCTTCAACATCATTAGTGTGGACTCTAAAGAAAATCAAATGAGAGATGAATATGGAGCTAAGGGTTCAAGTATCTACCATGAGCCAGGCATACTGCAGGGGGCTTTTTTTCATTTTCTTACTTACATCTTAGAATCAATAGGGCAATAGGTATCACCTCTAAGTTTCAGCAGAAGATTGTAGTATGTAGCAAGGTTGGGCAATTTACCTCTCAGAACAAACTTGCACAGCAGGGGTTTGAGACAGATTCATTTGACTTACACTGCTTCTCTTCCCACTGTAGGATGCACCACCAAGGCAACCACCTCCAGCTTGCAGTCAGTACAGTGGACCAGCCCAGTTCCCACATGTCCATTCCGAGTGTTCAACTCCCACCGGATTTTGTACACAGATTAAAATTCCATGTTCCCACTGGAGGTTTAATCTGGTATTCTATCTCATAAAATACTTCATATTTCAAGGAGTCAAACTAAAAAGGAAAATGCTGCCAGGGGTTTTATCAACTCATAATTTATTTCCTTTATTTCAAGAGTTTGATTCATGCAAGGCTTTGTATAAAACTTCTCAGTGTTCTGTATAAAACAGAACAAGGTTCTTTGCTTTTACTCCTCTCTCTTCCCAATTTATATCCACAACAGGCTACACCCTAAACTGGCAGGTTCATTTCTAGATTTCTAAAGGTGCACAGCTCCCAACCTTCTACCCTATCCCCAAACTTAAGACATCTGAGAGATGTATAACACCACCAGCAACACCCAGTCAATTCAGAAACTAGAGTTTTAGACTTCTGATTAAAATCTTAACAAAATTTTAGTAGTTGGATGTTAATCAGGGTTAGTAGTTTCAGCAAGAACAAACTAGTTTCAACAAGAGTTAGCAAAAATCAATAGACTTTGCTATTATTTAAACTTATATTTCCCTTGGACCCTCGCTTATGGGGAAAACTGGATTTATTTAAACTTAATTTCATAAGTAATCTCTTCTAGCTTTTGAAAAATAAAAAAATTCTGTCCCTACCAAATCCTCACCTACCTTCCATAATGTTTACTTCTCTTGAAAAACCAGGCTTTTTTTTTATTGACCTTAGTATACACACAGACTGAACAGTACCATTTCATGAAAATTTCTGCATGCTTTCGGACAAGTTACCTCATATATACAAACCCACAAAGATACAGCATAATAATGATGGAATCCTAGGATGTGTTGCTGCTGACATCCATGAACTTGTATGCTTTAAGAAAAACTTTAAAACTTAAAATAACTTTGTCTTCTCTGTTCTTCCCATCTCATGTGACTGGCAACAACATTCACCCCAGAAGCTGAAGTCAGAAGCCTGTGAATCATCGTAAGAGTCTACAGTCTTCCTCCCTTAAGGCACATCTCAAAACCACCAAACCCAAGCTATGGACACTTCCTATAGTATCTTCTAATTCCATCCACTACCACTATAGTGTGAGGCAGCACCCGCTGGATTCCTACAACAGCGTCTGCATTACCATCTGGAGATAGCCTTCTCTGTTCACTCTAATCCAACCTCCGGAAGCAAGATGAGTTCCTTAAACTTTCGTGAAAAGAATGAACAGTTCTGACATTAACTTTCCTGCCTGAACTTTCAACGGCCTCCCATGCCTTTACAATCAGATCCAAAATCTTAACCAAAAAAAAAAAGCAGAAATTCCTCTAGCCAAGTCTTTTGTCTGCCCCGGCCCTTCTACTCTGCTGACCCCGCTTCGGCCAGTCTGTGGTGTTCCTGGGTTTCTCAAATGCTTCATGATCTTTCTCAGCCTGGAGTACCTTGATCATGACATGCTGGAGACTTTAACTAGGTATTCATTTCAGTAACTCTCACTGAGCTGAGTACTTCACATTTCTTCGAGGAAATCCTGAAGATTACTCATTGAAGACAATGAATATCTGTTGGATGAGTTAATGTCTATTCACTATATATCCCAGTTCCTAATAAAATGCCTGCCACATAACACAGAATATAGATTTATTGACTTTAACTTACTGGATACTAACAGTTTAATAATATTAGTTTTCTTAGACATTAATGGATTTTAAATTGCTATAAAATTCATTTATAGGAAGCACGAGTGCTTCTAAGTACAGCATAAACATTAATATCCCTATCAATAAGCAGATAATGGATTTTACCAATTGTTCATGAATATATAAAAAATTTTCATCCTCACTACTCATAAAGGCAAAATAGCCTTGACAAGACTCAAAATGTCTCTCAAGTGACTTCCTGTGTACTTAAATACAGAACCAAAGTTGTACAGTTCTACATGTGAACAGAGAAAGTATTACATGGATACTAAAAACACGTCCTCAAATGATTCTGACAAAAACAGTCAATAATATGTGAAATTTGACAAAACAGTGTAAATTTTATAATGTGCCTTATCACTGAAATTACACAGCCTCTAAATTCTTCACACAGAGACTGCTCTAGGTACAAACTAGCAAGAAGTTATGTGAAGCAAGGCTTGTTTCTTATGCGGTATTTACTGTGCAGACTATACAGTTTTCCCAATAACAGTGTCTCATATTCATTTACACAGCAGAAATTAGCATGGCAACAGTAGAGCAAATAGCTAACAACCCATAGACATTTACCTCTTTCAGTCTAATCATAAAATGTGTCAATTTTTTTAAAACCTGAAAACAAAATTTTATGAATTCTATGATGTTAATGTAGTTTCAACCAAATATTGTATTATACTCAAAAAATACACACACATACACACACACACACACAGCTCATCAAAATCAACAAAAAAGATCGGTATACTGTGGAAAAAAAGAACCTACAAACAGGGGCCAGGGATTTAGCTCAATGGTTCCGGCGCCTGTCATGCAAGCGCAAGGACCCGGGTTCGATCCCCGGTCACCACATACCTATACTGGGTGTGGAGACTCACGCCCAGCAGCAACCAGTACCACAGAGCACAGTGCCGGGCGTGGTGGCTCACACATGTAATCCCAGCACTCGGGAGGCAGAGGCAGGAGGATTGCTGATGTAATTTAAGTCTGAGCTCAGGGCCAGCCTGAACCACAAAGTGAGACCCTGTCTCAAAAAACCTTAAAAAAAAAAGAACCTACAAACAAAACAAAAACTTCTGTTAGGAATGGGGTGTAGCTGAACAAGTGCTTGCCTAACATAATTAAGGCCTGAGTTGGATTCTCCTAAAAATGTCCGTTATTTATAGCTGATTTCTGGCAACGCCTAAAGACACCTCCTAGGCCAGTAGTGTTTAATAGCCTTCACGAATTGCTCAAATACAAAGAACAGCATAAATGTAACTGTTGGAGAAACTGGAGCCTGGAAAAAATTTTCAGCCTACATCTAAGGCTTTACATATTTTAGTGACACAAGAATAAAAAATTTTAAGAAGCATCTGGGGATAAATTACAAAAACAAGTCACTCCCTCTTCTTAGATCACTGTTTTTATAATTCTATCCAGTCCTTATGCTACCAACAGAAGTGACAGGAAAAAAGACAAAATGTATCTTCCACAGGAAGCACGGAGGGCAGTGGTGGCAGCAGACAGCAAGGACCCTGCTCCTGCTCACTGATACTTGAGAACTTTGGTCCTCCGTAGTCCTCACTTGCAGCAAAGCAGGGAGCAGCTCTTGCTGAGCCACCTCCCCGCCCCTCCCTGCCATCTCTTCCAGGTAGTTCTCAGTCTTACTAACTCATATCAAGGTCACTACTTTTTAGTGTCCTTCATCATTTAAGTCCTGATGATGCCTGCTCCAAATGTTTCAAGAAGTTTCTTATAGAGTAGTGGTATTCTCTTTTGAGAAACACTTTCCTTTAAGATAAAACTTGGGGAAATGTTCAGTGCAAACTACTTTTCAAGTATTATCCAACATGAATATATGGCTATCTATTAAGAATTTCAAATTCTTTCCTTAAGAGAAACAGAACACATATTGATTTAAACTGCTAAAAGAAAAAACTTTAGAGGGTTGAAGTGAAAAGTTTGCTAATATTTTCTTATTACACCTATTAAGGCAGATTGGGGAATGTTTGGAGAGGATCACCATGATTCTCACAAGATCAGGGCAAATTTTTTACCTAGTGAACTCAAGTAAGAGAAAACAACATGATGCTTATCTAATTCACAACCCCAAAAAAGGCTGTCAAATAGAAAGAATACTCTTTCTAAACAACACTATGAGAGTTACGGAAAGCTTATAATGGACCTTTGTCTAAGAGATATCAACTACAGACATAAGAGGTTTCCACACTGGTGTGAAAAACGTTTACAATTAACCTACACGGAGTCTGTCATAA
Organism: Petromus typicus; assembly: GCA_004026965.1. Taxonomy (NCBI): domain Eukaryota; kingdom Metazoa; phylum Chordata; class Mammalia; order Rodentia; family Petromuridae; genus Petromus; species Petromus typicus. The sequence continues at coordinate 21,067 of PVIR01012048.1, read as the reverse complement.
TACAGTACTTCAAAGTAAGGAATCCAACTGCCTGAATTCTTGGCTCTTCTTAATATGTATGTGACTTTGCATAAGCTTTTCAACTTCTCTTGCTTCAGGTTTTTTTCCTTCTCTAAAAGGTGAATAATCAGATCTACTCCAAAAGTTATTGTGTAGATAATGCATATTAAAAGTTTTAATGCCTATCGTTAAGTTTCAAATTAATTATGATCATTACTCTCCCCTTCTGTCTCCTTGTACATAATTTTTAAAACTGCTAGCTTGAGACTGTGGCAATGAAAATAATTTCTCTAGTGTTAATAAATGACCAGACTGGAATTACACCTAAGCCCTTGGCTTTGGTAACAATATACACTAATAAACCAATACTGAGTATTACAAACTCAAGTTTTTAAGGATCAGGCAGGTAACATAAACATGTGTAATCGGCTGACCAAAGACATTAATGAGTTGTGATTATTATGGATAAGCAGCAAGTGCAAGGCATGTGATTTCCAATGTAAAAGAAAAAATAACCTTAGAATACAATATCTTATGCCCCTAAAGCCAATAAAATGTAAAACCTCTGATTTAACATATTCACAATAGGGCCATTTGGCCGGGGCCTGTAATTTGAGCACATTATATTCCCACAGACTTGATCCCTCATAGTACATGTATGATTGCCCAATGGGCCTATCTCACATGATGGAACAGTCACTCACACACCTGCTTGAACCATGGAGAAATGTGTTACAAAGACAAAAGCCCCGGGCGCTGTGGTTCACACCTGCAGCCCAGTGTTCTGGGAGGCTGAAGCAGGAAGACTGTAAGTTTCACCTCAGCCTACGCAACTTAGTGAGTTCCTGTATCAAAATAAAAAACAAAACGGGGATAGGGATATAGTTCATTACAAAGGCCCTAGGTTTAGTCCTCTGTACTCCCCCCTCTGAAGAAAAGACAGAAGTATTGTAAGCTTTGAACACTGCATTATTAACCATGCATACTAATAAGGAAATGATTCATCAGACGCAAGTGAAATGGACGCAAAGAACAAATAGAAAATACAAAGGTAGTGAAAAGAGACTCAGACAGACCTATGTCTGAATCTTGTCTAAGCTACTTACAAGTTGTGTGATCAAAACAAAGTTACTTAACATATTTATATTCCAATTTCCTTTCCTATGTATTTGTTAAAATCTATTGTCTAGGAGTGAGCATACAACACAATGTAAAGTGTCTCTCATAAAACAGTACTGAATGTATTTTTAATGATCTACATTAAAAAAAAAAAAGAATCCTCACCTAGATTTAGTACAGATGTTCTTACCGTAGGGTTCCTAAGTCAGGTACTCAAAAAACAAATGACCCTAAAATCTAGACTCTCTGCAATAGTAATGGTTGCTTTTGCTATTTTATAAAGCAGACAGACAGCAGCTCTGCACCACATGTGCTCATTCCAGGGAGCCAGAATGAAGAAGGGTCCCAACCAGAACAAGCACGAGAAAAAGAAGAGACAGAACCACGTAATGCCTCTTATCATCTCTGATCCCAAGTGGCAGGTGAACTTTTCATTTGCATTTTATTGGCTAAATGAAGTCACATGTCCAAGCCTGATGATGAAGACAGAGAATTATTATCCCACTGGTAATGCATCCAATATGTGGGAAATATAATACAGTGGAGTTAATAACCTGTGCTCACAAAATTCTACCTATACTTTGAGTAATCTTATTAAATTATATGCAGTATTATATATGCACAAGGGATTTCTTCTCAAAAAAGGAAAACAGATATAATATATTCTGGAAAGTGTCACAAAACAAAAAAGGTCCAAAATAAATCAGACTGGTCAAACATATGACCATTACTAGTGATCTTATAACACTGGATCAGTTATTTGAGCCTTAACTCCGGTATTCCCAAGTGCTGATCACTGTAGTAGTGTGGAATGGATAATCTGAACTTTTTATCCGATTTTTATTTATTTGTTGCCTTATAAAATCACTGTATGAATGCAGTAAACACATGTTAAACAGATGCCAGTTTATTGACAATGAAGCCTCATCTGAAACAATGGGGATTTGTAGACAATGAAGATCTTGTTCTTTATGAAACAACAAGCAATCTGATCTTAACTTAAAACTGCGTGCTTGAGAGTAACAAACCCATGCTATGTTGTTTTTTATTTACCATTTACTGACTGCCAACTCAGTTTCACTTTTGATTCTCATATGGACACAGCTACTAAATGAAATACAGTCAGGCATTTATAGCTCACTGTATAACACAGAAAACAAGAACAAGGTATCTTATACCTAGTTAAATAATCCAACTTAGTTTATCTAAGTTTCATTTAAGACCAGTGAAATTTGGTTACACTATTAAGTTTTTAAAATGTTTTTCATCTGAAGTGTCTTTGTTATTTATTTAACTTGCAAGTACAGGAAAGTGCAAAAGGGATGGGAAAAAGAGTGAATGTTAATCTAAAATTATCTTTCAAACATCTGATGTCATATAAAACTCCTAAACAAACTAAGCAGCAACATTCTGTGTAAGCTCTGTGTAGAAAGTAACTCACATTATCTCTCTCATTCTATGTACACCAGTAAAAGACCTTACAAATCAAAACCCTTCATAATTTATTTTTAAAAAATTTTTTGAGGACCTTGAGCTTGCCAGGCAGGTACAGAAGCACTGAGTTATATCAACAGCCTGTACTGGGCTTAAATCTTGGAATGAGTCTGAGAGGAGATTAATTCTGACCAATAGGGCAAAGGAAAATGAGGTGTATTTCTGTCCTTGTCATTAGCCAGCTTTCAAAGATAAGGCTGGTTGTTCCAAAAAGAGGGCTGCTGTAAGAGCATGTCAAATTCACAGTTATTGAAGGGCTGTTTCTGAGGACACTTTTATTATTTTCATCATCTCTTTTAGTGTTCAGAAGATGGCATTCGTTACACTGTTTATATTTCCATTTCTGCTTTGAACTTATGGTATTATTTCTGTGTTTAAGTCCTCTTGTCATCATCTTATTAATCTGAATTTTCTCTCTGTCCTGATTTCTTCATTTAAAACAAAATAGTCATTGTTCTACTTTTACTAAGTTACTGTTTTTGGAAGCAGTACTGATAATTAAATAAAAGTAAAGACTATAATCCCATTTTTTTGTGAGAATAATTTACGAAGACAAACATTTGAATTACTCTGCCTTTTACCTGCTCCTATATTTCATGTGAAACAAAAAGGAAATTGCTAAAAATGCAAATATCAAATCAGCAATAAAATTACAAAAGAACTTCACTGAAAAAAAACTCTATAAGGGAGCACGATTACAGATTTTAGTTTCATTTTATCTTTCAGAGCTGAGACTGTAAGGAGAAACATGAACCAATGTGTTAGAATTTCTATATAAAGGCACCATGGTTTTATGATTTTTTAAACTTCACATTTTGGGGCAGAGAATGCAAGCAGAAGAAATACCAACTAAACAGAAGTGAACAAGTTTTAAGATTAAAAAAAAGGCCAAGTCTAAATAACAGATCTAAAAATGACTGAACAGTAGTAAACAAAAATGACCATGGGATGCTTAGAAGACTGGCTAGGGCAAGAGCAGCACAATTTCCCATACTCTTTACACTGCAGCTGTCTCAGCATAACTCATACAAATCTAAAAAGATTGGCTCAGAAAAGAACAAGTAGTTACTTCTGTATCTTCAAATGTTGTGTATCAAGAAAAAAAAATCTCCCCAATATAACCAGCCCTATAGCTCCCATTTCATGAAAGTGATTTATAATTTCACTTACACTGTGGCACAAAATCAAGGGAAAGGGCTAGCATGTGAAGAAGACACATTCTCAATTTCTCTTTTAATTTTGTGCTTATCAGTTTGATAGATGTTAAATTCCATACATCTTTCTCCCTGAAACCTAAAACTTAAAGTGAGAAGGAAAACAATATTCTCTCCAGCAAAGCCTTTTGCTGAGGCTTTAGAGCTACCTTAGACAGGAGGTTTACAAATTGAGCCTAGCCTGGGTAACTCAGAAACTTTTTAAGATTTTGTCACAAAAAAGGGGTCGAGATGCTCCTCAGTGTCAGTGCAAAGACGCTGCATGGAATCTGCAATACTGGAGTAGAGTGGGAGACGGAAAAAAGAAAGAATGCAAAGGCAAGGTTTTGTACTTGGGAGCTCAGACTCTTCTGCAAAGACAGTCGAAGAACGAATACTACTCACTTCAGGTAAGAAAAACTCCAACAAATTCGAAGAAAATTGGAGTGTTCATTAGTCTCACTTTCAATCAAACTGAAATCCAACATAGATGTTTTACTAAATCAACACTGTCTATGAAGTATCTGTGTCATAAACAGTAATTAATGTGTTGGGTCCATATCACTGAGGGGAAAATATAGGCCAGGGGATACAGCTCACAGGGAGTGCTCTTTCTAGTCTCCTAGGACCTGGGTTCAATCCCCAGCACTGAAGCAAAGGAGGGGCAGGAAACAGAAACAGGCTTACAGCAGTGGTGACTGTAATCAGAGGGACAGATTAAAGACTTCGAG
>PVIR01012048.1:0-16430 GCA_004026965.1 Petromus typicus | reverse complement strand
GTGCCCTGCACATTAATGAGGTTAATTGATGTTTCCTAAAACTCAACTTTGAGTACTTATGTACATACAGATATGTAGGCTGGGTTATAATGTAAAAATTTACTTCTCCGTACAAATCCCCATTATGGAGTGCAATCATGATGCGTATATGTAATGTACCAATAAAGATTTTTAAAAATATAAAAATAAATAAAATTTTAAAAAATTTACTTCTCAGAGGCCATACTCGTAATCTCATACATTTTATATAATGAAAAATTGAGGCACAGAGAAAGAAGAAACCAAGCTCTCCAGGCATGTTCATCACGACAGCAGGAGCTTAAGTGAGAAATGCCCCGTTGCACAGATGCCAATTTCTACCTTTCCCACATAGGTTTTTACTACTTAATGTAAGTCATATGCTAATTGTCAGCTATTCTTTAAAGTACACTTAAGAAGTTGGTTCAGCCATTCAGACAGTTGTAACCTTTTAGTCGTGAATAACACAGAGAGAAAAATAACCCATCCTTTATCTTCATCTCCCTCTCTTGCAGATGTTTCTTGTAGCTAAAAGCTAGTGATGTTCCGGGTGCGGTGGCTCATGCCTGTAATCCCAGCACTTGGGAGGCAGAGGAAGGAGGACTGCTGTGAGTTCGAGGCTAGCCTGAGCTACATAGTGAGCTCAGGACCAGCCTGAATTACAAAGAAAGACCCTGTCTCCAAAAAAAAAAAAAAAAAAAGATAAAAAAATAAAAGCCAGTGATGACAAAATTTCCTTACACTTCTTTAAAAGCAACTACAAACACAAGCATGCATTCAGCATTTAGATGTGTGTATCATTCCCCCTTCAGGCTGGCCAAAAGTGTTTTACTATACACATTATTTGAAATGCACACAACTTGTAAGCCACCAACTCCAATTCAAGAAAATTGTGCTAAGGAAAACAACTACCAAGAGATGAACATACAAAAACACTGACATAGGGCCGGGGATTTAGCTCAGTGGTTCCGGCGCCTGGCTTACAAGCGCAAGGGCCTGGGTTCGATTCCCCGGTAACCATATACCATACTGGGTGTGGAGACTCATGCCAAACAACAACCAGTACCACATACCACAGTGCCAGGCGTGGTGGCTCAAGCCTGTAATCCCAGCACTTGGGAGGCAGAGACAGGAGGATCGCTGTGATGTGAGTTGGAGGGTGAGCTCAGGGCCAGCCTGAACTACAAAGTGAGACCCTGTCTCAAAAAAATATATATATACTGACATAGTAAAGAGGAAGACGATGAAAGGATTCCTATCAGCCAAATATGGGACAATTTGAGAACAAAATAATTACAATACCAGCAACATTAATGAATATAACTTACTGAATAAAATTAAAACCCATGGGTTTATACTAATTTAAAATGGACAAGAAAAAGATCATCACTTTGGAAAGCAAACTAATAAACAGAAGAAACTATGTAGTTAAAATCAATGGATGCTAAAACTAGTGGGTGAAATTTTGATGAGGGACAGGATATTTGCATGATTTCAAAATATCTCCCACAAATTCCTTCTTAATTACAACAGGAATGTAGTCACTGCGCAGTAGAGAGGCCTAAGCATGCCACCTCCATCACATGGCTCCTCATAATGATGCACTGGAGACCCAGTATCACTTTCATGACATGTCTCTGAAAACATGTACCTTGAATTATTGAGGGGCACCCTTAAACTACCTGTATTCCTCATTCATATCAAAGTCAAGAAAAACGAAGCATTCAGGAGGCTGAGCCAGCCTGAATTTGGTGGGGCAGACTATAGCCAAGAAGGAGGGAGGGAGAGGCTAAGGAAATTCTCCAGACTAAAGGAGACTTAAGGAAACTTAGCAACCAAATGCAGTAAATGAATCAGATGGGGGTGAAATGTGAAAAGGATATTATTTGGGTATGTGGTAAAAATTTGACTATAAATAACTGTGTTAGAATCAGGATTTGATATTGATCACTGTACTTTAGTTAAGAGAATGATCTTGCTCTCAAAGAAATAAACACTGAAATATTTAGTAATAAAGGGACATGATGTCATCAGCTTATGCTCAAAGGGTTCAGGGAATGATACATTTGCATGTGTACATGTACACAAACATAAAGTATTATTGCTTCTGTACAATGAGTGCTCATTGTATTCTTGCTGCTTTTAAGTTTGAAATTTGAATCAAAATAAAGTTTTTAAAAGTTGTGTACACATCAGCAACTGGAGAATGCGCTGGCAGACAGATGGATAAACAAAATGTAATGCACACGTACAGTGGAGTGTTGGGTAGCCCTAAACAGGAAATTCTGTCACACGGCACAATATGAATGAAGTTTAAGGGCATGATGTTAAGTGAAATAAGCCAGTCACAAAATAAACATAATGAATTCCCTAAGTGAGATAGTGAAACTGTCACAGAGGCAAAAAGTTGAATGGCAGATGTCAGGTTTATGAGGGGGAGAAAATGCAGAACTGTTGTTTAACAGATATAGAATTTCAGTTTTGAAAAATGAATAAAGGTCTGGAGATAAGTTGTACAACTATGTGAATATACTTAACATTACTGAAATGTGTATTTAGACAATGTAAAAATGCTAACTTTCATGTAAATGAAACTTAAAAACATATATAACGAATTACAATTTTTAAGAAAAGACATATATGCAAAAAAAAAGTCACTGAACACTTTTTATAACAATGTTAACAACCAAATGTCCCTTAAGAGATGAAGCAGATGAGTGAACAATGAAAAAAGCGAAAAATGTCAGCTTATAAAAAGTGCTATGTTCACTATATTAGTTGTGTAAAAATAACTTTTTAAGAATTTTTAGCCATTTTTCTCCCCAGAAAGTCTCAACAGAGATGCATCAGAAGTTCAAAAACAGTCATATCCAGCTGAAAAGACTTTGAAATAGGAATACTGTTTTCTATATTTAGGTCATCACTGACAATAACTTCAAGACAGCACTACCCTAAAGAAAGTCCAGGGGAATACATCTGACTCCTTCTTGGTATGCCTTGTTTCAAGACTTTTAATAAATAAACATAAGACTAATATTATCTGGCAAAGACAAATGACTGAAGATCTGTTGACACTGACATTGACGAGATAGAGGTGACAGCTCTAAATCTTCTAAAGCTGTGCCAGAAACTTGTTTTCTTCTGTTAAAAATATAGTAAAAATTAAGGTATATAAAGGGGAAAATGACTTCAGTTGACCATTCCAATGTGGGGATCTTGAAAGACTTTGCCTCAGAATAACCTCCATAGAGGCCTAATGTGAACATTGTCATCTGAAAATATCCCACTTCATTAACAACTCTCTTATAGATTTGTTTTCAAATCCAATTAAAACACTGTATTTGTTTCAGTTTTACCTGGTAAGGCTCATTTACAGTTTACACATTTAAAAATATCCGTATGTCAGGCTGGGGATTTAGCTCAGTGGTTCTGGCACCTGCCTTCCAAGTGCAAAGGCCCAGGTTGATCCACAGTAACCTCATACAACAATGCTGGGTGTGGAGACTCATGACCACCAGCAATCAGTACCACATAGTACAGTGCCCGGCGTGATGGCTCACACCTGTAATTCCAGCACTTGGGAGGCTGAGGCAGGAGGATTGCTGTGAGTTCAAGGCTGAGCTCATAGCCAGCCTGAACTACAAAAAGAGAGACCCTATCTAAAAAAAATAAAGTATATTTTTAGAAAAATATCCGTATGTCTGTATCTAACAGGGGCATGAGCTTTCGCATAAAGAGAAACAGACCAACACACTGAAAAGAATCCTCTCCTCAATGACAACATAAAGCCACATTGCACAGCATTTCCTCAGACTTCATCCTACAGGGGGAAGAAAAATATGGCAGAAGAGTAGAGGGAATAAAGATCTATAGCAAAGCCACTTCTACTCTTCAGGGTCCTCAAAGCTGTAATGGCAAAGAAAAAAAAAGGAGGTACAAAACAACAGGGACTAGACCCACTGGTTAGCCCTTGGAGACTACCAAAAGCCCTCCTCCCCGAAGTATAAACTCTCTGATGCAGCAGCTATGAACCTCTCCCTTCTTCGGCACTTGTACCAATCAGCTCATACTCTTCCACATAATGTACATATCACTCAGTTAACATTAAAATACCTCCTACACATTCTCTGGTATTTTATGTTGTGTACTCACTCATTATACCTCAAAAACTTTTAAGCTAGAATGAAGAGTGGCAGTGCACACCTGTAATCCCAACATTCAGGAGACTGAGGCAGGAGGATCACTTTAAATCTGAGGCTAGTCTGTCACAAAACCAAAGCAAAATAAGACTTCTAACGGTAGAAATGACCACAGGATACCTAATCAATGAGTAGCTCAAAACTGGGTATCATATGACCAGTTTAGGTCCTACTCCTTCAGTTAAGACCTACATTTCATTTTACAAGCTCTGAAGCAATTTGGTTTGCTATAAAATAAACCAAAATGTTTGCCCAAGAGAAAAACTAATATTACATAAAAACTTAACTTTTTTTTTTTTTTTAAAGGTTTTTTGAGACAGGGTCTCGCTTTTGCGGTTCAGGCTGGCCCTGAGCTCAGCCTCAAACTCACATCACAATCCTCTTGCCTCTGCCTCCCGAGTGCTGGGATTACAGGCGTGAGCCACCACGCCCGGCACTGTGGTATGTGGTACTGGTTGCTGCTGGGTTGAGTCTCCACACCCAGTATTGTTATGTAGTTACTGGGGAATCGGACCCGGGCCCTTGCGAGACAGGCGCCGGAACCACTGAGCTAACTCCCCGGCCCAAAACTTAACTTTTTAAAAATATCACCTGGATAGCCTCATGAAAGTTGTTTACCTTTTAAAATGTATTCATGTACTTAAAATGTTAGCTTCTGGAGTCTCTACTGGGTGATTTTTATTGATACTATCTGATGTATTATTCTACTCAAACCTTACCTTACACGTATATATTACATATTAAAGCATTTGTAATTTGAAGTCTTAGTGTAAATACAACATCTGAGCCCCCTCAAAAGCAGTTTCGGTTGTCTATTCCTACCAGCCCCACGAGCATATGATCATATTCTGTAGTTTCATGTGACTTACAGCATTTTCTACAAAACTGGACACTTTAGATAACATACTATAATCAGCTTTGGCTATTCACTTTCAGTCTCCTCCTACTCTTGGTCTTGTTTAGTGGCTTAGCTGGACCAATCCTATGAACTCTATTTATCCCACAGCATACTACCTCTGATGGCCTTGCTCATACATTTTCTTATTTTTTAGCTTGACTAGGGCTTGGCTCTGGGTCATCTGAGATCACTTATTCAGATTGTGCTTAACAAACTACCAAAACTAACCCAAGAAGATCTAAATATGTTCAACCCAATAATAAACAATGAAACTGACACAATAATAAAAAATCTACCAACCCCAAAAAGCCTAGGACTTGACAGATTCACTGCTAAATTCTACAAAACCTTTAAGTATGTTATACAGTGGACCTTCAAGTCACAACTGGCCTGACATATCTAGAGTTATGATCTTAATTTTAGTTTTAACTTAAAAGCAAGTCCTGAGTTAAAACTCAAATGCCAGCTGCTTGAGCTTCCAGTTGGTGTCATTAAGATTTAAGCCTTGAAGAATTCTGAAGGAACACTGCAATGTCTTTTCTTGTAATGGGGTTGAGAAATCCTAGGTCAATATCACTGTAAGGACACTGACACCTGCCTGGAACAAAGTCCAGCTTCAAGTTATAGAGGAGAGAGGCTTTGAAGGCAACCAGAATTACAATCAGCCCTTGGGAACAAACTGAGTTCATAAGTCAAGGGGCCACTGTGTCAACAATACCACTCAAGCTCTTCTAAGAAACTGAAAGAAATGGAGTGCTCCCAAACTCATTTATGGAAGCCAGTATCATCCTGACCCCCAAAGCAGATAAAGACCCAATCTCCTTAATGAACACAGATGCAAAAATTCTCAACAAGGGGCCAGGGATTTAGCTTAGGGGTTCTGGCACCTGTCTTGCAAGACCAAGGGCCCGGGTTCGTTCTCCCGGTAACAACATACAATACGGGGCGTGGAAACTCATGCCCAGCAGCAATCAGTACCACACACCACAGTGCTGGGCTTGGTGGCTCACACCTATAATCCCAGAACTTGGGAGGCAAAGGCAAAAGGATTACTGTGATGTGAGTTTGAGGCTGAGCTCAGAGCCAGCCTGAACTACAAAGCAAGACTCTGTCTCAAAAAAGAAAAAAAAAATTCTCAACAAGATGAGATGTTAGCAAAGAGAATACAGCACATTATCAAATAAATCATACATCATCATAGAGCAGGTTTAAATCCAGAGATACAAAGATGGTTCAACATACCTAAGTCAATAAATGTAATACATCACATAGAACCAAAGTCAAAAATCATAGGACTGTATCAATAGATGCAGAAAGGCTTTCAACAAAATTCACCATTTCTTCATGATAAAAACCCTGAAGAAAACAGGTATAGAAGAACTATGCCTGAATATGATAAAAACCTATTTATGGCAAACTAAGACTCAGAAATGAGGGAAAACTAAATGCATTCTCCCGAAAATCAGAAACAACACAAGGATGCCCACTATCACCTTTTCAGTTTGACACAGTGCTTTAAACATTGACCAGAGAAATTAGACAAGAGAAAGAAATAAAAGGAAAACACAAAGGAAAGAAAGAACTTAAATTATTATTTGCAGATAACATGATATTCTACATAGAAGATCCAAACAGCTCTACCAAAAACTCTTGGAATAATGAGCTTCAGCAATGTAGCAGAATACAAGATCAATAAGGCAGAAATCATTAGCATTTGCATACACCAACAATGAACCGGATTAAAAAGGAAATTATAAAAATAATACCATTTACAGTGGTTTTAAGAAAATGAAATACCTAGGAATTAACCTAACTAAAATAGTGAAAGACCTCTACAAAGAAAACTATAGTACTCTGGGGCCAGGCATTTAGCTCAGTGGTTCCGGAGCCTGCTTTGCAAGCACAAGGGCCTGAGTTTGATTCTTAGTAACCACATACAACAATGCAAGGTGTGTGGACTCACACCCACCAGCAGTCAGTACCACATACCACAGTGCCAGGCATGGTGGCTCAGGCCTGTAATCTCAGCACTTGGGAGGCAGAGGCAGAAGGACTGCTCTGAGTTCAAAGCTGAGCTCAGGGCCAGCCTGAACCTCAAAAGTGAGACCCTATCTTCAAAAAAAAAAGGACCCAGAAGATAGAAAGATGTCCCTTGCTCCTGGACAGAAAGAATCAATACTGTAAAAATGGTCACACTCTCAAAACTATTATTATAGATCAAGCTAGTCTCAATCAAAAGATATTAAGAGCATACTTTACAGATCTTAAAAAAACTATCCTAAAATGCATATGGAACGAGAAGGGACTCAAAATAGCAAAAACAATTTTCAACATCAAGAGGAACGCGGGAAGCATAGCAACACATGACTTCAAGTCATACTATAAAGCAAAAGTGATAAAAATTGTACAGTTCTGGAACAAAAATCAGAAACATGAATTAGTGGAACAGAACTGAGGATACAGAAATTTCGTCAGATACTGTTATTTGATATTTGACAAAGGAGCCAAAATTATATATTGGAGGAAACACAGCTTATTCAACAAGTGCTGCTGGTAAATCTGTTTATCTAGGTGCACAAGATTGAAACTATCTCTCACCATACACTAGACTAACATGAAAATGGATCAAAGATCTAGACATTAAAACATTAAACCTACTGAAGAAAAAAAACAGGTAAAATACTTGAAGACACAGGTGTAGAAAAGGATTTTCTAAATAGAATCTCAACTGCACAAGAAACAACAGCAAGAATCAACAAATGCAATTATGTCAGACCAAAAAGATTCTGTATAACGTAAGAATCAATCAGTAAAGAAACAACCTATACAATGGGAAAATTTTTTTCCAGCTACTCTTCAGAGGATTAATATCTAGAATAACAAAGAACATCCCCAAAATAAAACCACCTAAAATTAAAGATGTAGTCAAGAAATGGGCAAGAGAAATAAGCAGACAACAAAGAAAGGAAGAAATACCCATGGTCAACAAATACATGGAAAAAAATGCAGGCTGGAGATGTAACTTAGGGGCACAGTGCACTTCACTGGCAAGCACAAAGTCCTGACTTCGATTCTCAGTACAAAAAAAAAAATCTCAGTATCTCTGACCATTAGAGGATTGCAAATTAATACATCAGGATTCCATCTTCCAGCAGAAAAAACAAACTAAGAGAATAATAAAGGATAGACAGAAAGGGATAAGGAGATGGAGTTCTTGCAACAGGGAAGTGATCCAAGGGTAAAAGTATGAGCGAAGAAGAGGGGAAGGAACAGTAAGAATAAAGATATGCCATGTGCAGGAAACTAATAACCTCAAATAATGCAAATACTATGTGCCATAACATGAGCTAATTTAATATCAACAAAATAAAAAATGGAGGAGGGAAAGGGATTTTTTTTAAAAAACCAAGCTGTGGTATATACATGTAACCACATTTGGAGATGACATAAATCGTACCAACTACAAACATGTACTGATAAAACATCATTTTTTCATAACAAGTATTGTATTTAAGCCAGTGAGATTTTTAGCCTTTACTGCTCAAAGCATGTGTGGTATAGAAATTATCACATTTCAGATTTTTTTTTTTAAGGTTTTTTGAGACAGGGTCTCGCTTTGTAGTTCAGGCTGGCCCTGAGCTCAGCCTCAAACTCACATCACAGCAATCCTCCTGCCTCTGCCTCCCAAGTTCTGGGATTACAGGCTTGGGCCACCATGCCCGGCACTGTGGTATGTGGTACTGGTTGCTGCTGGGCGTGAATCTCCACCCCCAGTATGGTATGTGGTTAACCAGGGACTGAAACCCGGCCCTTGCACTTGCAAGACAGGCGCCAGAACCACTGAGTTCACTCCCCGGCCCCGCATTTCAGATTTTTGTCTGGTATTAAGCAGAGAAAGTCAATGGGAGGTTTTCTCTCTCATTAATACAGAGAAGGTGCAACCCTAGATACATGCACAGTCTTCTGAATCGCCAGGGATGAATGTGACACTATCTTTGAGCCTAGCTTCCTAGAAATTACCCCTCCCACCTACCTAGGCAGGAGTAGGTATTCAGCCAGCACTGATCACAGGCTGTGCTTAAGCTCCTACAGACACACAATGTGCACGTTTGCTGATGAACTTAAACGTGACATAGAGAATGCTTTCAAGTCTAATCCATATTCTGCTCTGATTGAGCCTGTGTGGATAGCTTTTCATATCCCAAGGGATGACTGTGATCCCTGTAGCAGCCTTTCCAGATATATTTTCCTTGGTTCTGTTACATTTCTGACTAGTCTTTTCACTTAGGCCTTCTAGTATATCAGTTGCCTTTTCCTTTTCAACAGCTCCATTATTTTCAACATTGCCCTTAGTCTCTAGCCTTTGTTCCAAATCACATTAAATCTTTGGGGACCAGGCTATACAGAGCTCCTGACCCTCACCAATGCAAACCCTGTATTGTCACACAGGAGCTCAGAGTGAGAACAATAGGTGCTCTGCCCAGACTGACAACCTGGTTCATCCTGTCTTACCCATCCTGGTGTACTGCCTCTGCCCTGTGAACCTGCGCCCTGCAACCAAGCTGGAGAAAGGGGAGTAAGAGGCCAGTTTTTCAACGTCAAGTTGGAGGCATTGCTCTACAACTGCAGATCAGGCCCGGGAAAAAGGTCCCAGTCCTCTTAGCAAGGACTTTGTAAATGTCCAGAACAGCACTTCTACAGCATGAAGCTAAAGGCACGGCTGACAACCTGTCCTTCTGGAGTGAGACTGTACCCCTCTACCCAAAGCTGCGGCAGTGACAGGAGGTCATGGATCCCTGTATTCCTGGCTGGATATTCATCTGGAATGCTGCAGGCTCTTGCTGTTCTTATCAAAATTTACTTAACTTTCTTGAATAAGAATCTTATCTGCTCGTTCTTAAGACAATTTCCAAGGACTCTTGTGTTTTACCTTCAGTAACTTTTACATATGGCTGTTTCACTGGGGAGAAGGTCTTCCAAGCTCCACACAGCACCATTTCAGAAATTTACACCTTAAACTCTATTCCTAGAAAATTAAAATATGGTTATGTGTTAACAGAACCTGCACCTTTCCTCCATTAGTGATTTGTGTGCTCTGTATTTGAATGACTCAACATTACAGTTTATATTATTGGAATAGAAAATTGTGCTAATGAAGAATTCTCACATAGCAACTAAGCACTGTAAATTTGGTATTTTGTCTATGCCTAAATATAAATATTGATAACTCAGGATGTGGGTACACAAGATAATGTATCACCCTACCCCTTTTTGAAGATTTTTAAGGGTTGCAAAGCTAAAATACACAATCACCTCAAGCTGCATGCCTAGCCACGTATCATACTGGTTGCTTAGAAACCATGAGGCATGTCCTGAATAAGCAAAGTTAGAGCAGGAGAAGGAAGGAGTCCTGCATTAAACAGAGGTTCAGAGAAAAAGGCCTTGGTTCTGACTATATATTCTGAAAATGAGACTGCAAAGTAAACAAACATAATGGAAGGTTTAGGATGTCAGATGTAAAGAGGTCTTCTCAAGCAAAAGCACTTTCTATTGCCCTACATTATCACTTTAACTTGGTTACAGTTCACCTAAGGAAAGGAACTTTACTGTACAAATTTCCACAACCTTATGCATCGAAGTGTCAAAACACACCCAGAAAGAAAAGCAGATCTCTATTTATGAACTCCAAAGGTCAACATGAAATCAATCTTTCACCAGGCTTACAATGTGTACAAACTCAATTTCCACTCACTTTTAATAGTATTAATTAACTGTAAAGCAACCACTAACAACCTTGTACATTAATAGGAAATTTCAAACCTGATTATTAAAGATCCACAAAGAAGATATTGTCTCCTCTCATACAAAGAAGTCATTTGCTTGGAATGGTTCTAGTTTATCTAATCAGTGAATATTTATCATGATGTCTACTTTATCTAATGCAAAAAGTAGTCTTTGATAATTAGGTAAGTTCAGTTTCTGAAGTTAATGGTAGTCCTCATGACTCAATAGGCTCTCAGAAAATACGTAACTAGGTTTAAATTTACACTAAAATAAAACACAATTTTAAAAAACCTCTAGAACAAGTGGCTAAAGTAAGAATTATTTTTACTATTTTCTGTTCTATGTCTTCTGAAAAGCAGAGACATACATTTTAAAGTTGCCAATGGCTACACTGCTTGTGAGGGATAGGAAAATTACTTTAGAAACTAGTAAGAAATATCACATAACATTCAAAAATTCTTGAGCAGTCTCTGAGATTTTACAGTTAATTTGTTTATGAGCTACAAATCTTGGAAGACTGAACAATTTTCAAACAAGGATCATTTTCCTAGCTTTACAGACATCAAATAAAAGGAAAGAAGGAAGAAGTCATCATACAAAATAGGTAGTGTCTCCCTACCTATAGGTTCTAAAAGCCAACAGACGAACCTAAATATGAGTTCTTTGTTGATAATAATCCTGTCTCCTCTGTACTCTTCACATTTCACTTAGCATTTCTTGATGAACAGTCAGAAATTCCTGAAAAAAGGTCCTAATTCCTGGAAAATATTCTCCTCTATTCAACCTAAACCTGGGGTAACAAAGGTTTTATTTCAGGTCTAATCTGACTGTTAAGTCAATAGGTAAGGCACATCAATGGGCCCAGCACATAGTAAACCCAACCCAATAAATGGGAACTACTGTCCTCATCCTTATCCTGCAGGCAACCTCTACACACAGGTTTCAGGGTTCCTTCGCCTCATTTCTAGAGACAATTACCTACCATTCCACTTCAGTTATCAATCCCCAAGAGGGTAAGCTGACCCTGAGGACCGAAAACAACACATTTCAGAAATCTTCACTTCTCCCGCTCCCCCTTCCACAGCTGGCACTTTTATTCTCAACTACTTGTCTTTCTTTTGCTCCAGTCCACCTCAAATGATTAGCATCTGCTGTCTTACTTCCTCATCTTTCACCTATCCTAAACCTCTGTAATATATAATTTAATCACTGTCACCAACCCAACTCTCGTACAAATCTGCCTTTTGTTTCACAACCTCTAAAGGCAACCCTTGCTCCAAACCTGGATCAAACCTCCTGAATGTTACTAGTCTGGACTACCAAATTCTGTTGGAAAGACATAGGCAACAGGGCGGACTACATGACTTCATGCCAATCAGCTCCCTCTCCGCTCTCCTTGTGGTTTTGTTATGCTCAACATATAACCATGCTAAAGTATATCCCAGTGGCACATGCTGAAAAACCAACAGCCCTCTTTGACCCTTGGTTTGAGAACTATCAGTCTCTTTCCCTTTTTACACAAAATTATGAAAACACATATTCTGACTCGATTTAAGCTAAGATAAAGGTGTGATAAAAATCAAAGAAAATACTGTCTACATGATAAGAACTATCAACACAAAATAATACTATCAGCTGTTGAAAAACTGATTCATTATCAAGGGTCAAAGTCTGGAGCTACTGGTTTGTTCCCATAATGTCAAAGGGGCTCAAGGAGATGAGAAAACTGAGGCTCAGAGAGACAGACTTAAGTAATATAGTCTAAAAGTGGTAGCAACCACAGGATACGTCCCCAGAAAGCAAATATATATTGAAATAATAACACTGGGAAGTTTTCTCCTTAAGTCATTTATGAGATCTACAAAGAGTTGAAATTCTTCTATGTGAGAAACATTTGGTAACACTGATGAGAGGTAAACCACCCACATCAGGGCCAGTATAATTTACAAGAGTTGGTTTTAAATCAGCTTAACAATAAATACTAAGTTCTGCTAATGAAGTTACTTTTCTTCAAGAATTCAAGATTTAAAATTGTAATGTGTCTTATTAATTTAGTCTTTACAGTATGACAGTTTCAACATTAAACATACAAATTAAATATAGTTCATTATATAATACTTTCTAAAAACCTCTCTTTTAGGGACTGTAAAAATAATTGTATTTAACAAATTAAATGTCATAAATGCAAAATGTATGTCAATGAGTAGGTTACTATTTTTGCTGGTTTCTCAATTCAAATCCTCCTTTAAGAAATGGATAGTTTAACTTTTTAAAATGCCTATTTAGAACCATTCCACTTGGGGAATCACTGCTTAGAAAGGACAGTTTTTCATATACCTAAAATGTCCCATTTGGGGAAAAGACTGATTATCAGCTTTCAACAACATTTTCCCTCTTCCTTCTGGTTTTATCTTATACTTAATTTTAAACCATACTAGAAAAATTATTTTACTTATTTTTAGTTACACTGGTCAAGAACCATTAAAAACACACTGCATATTTCCAGAACAACACAGCAAACACAGAATGTGCTCCCTCTGCTGGCTTTTCAGAACTTCTTTCTTACATCTTGAAATAGAAAGGCAAAATACATATTTTTTCTCTAATAAAATAACTGCAGAAGGGTGGTATTTTCCATAGTAATAGACCAAACAAGCTTTCAGTAAAGGTCTACTGATCAATCAGAATGGACTTTCTTGGGTTATTTTCTTATACTTTAACATCCCCATTTTCCACACAGTGTTGGGTAGAGGTAGAAAAGGTAAAAGCTTCATACAAAGAAAAGACGACACTAGTTTATTTCATTAAATAAAAATATTTACTCAATTTGGCAAGCCAAGTTCACACAAAAGATGAAACTATATATAAAATGCTAAATATAAAACACATCAGGTAAATTTAAAACTGCTAAAAAACTGAGGGGAACAGGAATGTAGCTCAGTGGCTCCGCGCCCACGTTGCAAGCCTAAGGTTGTGAGTTCAATCCTCGGTACTGAGGGGGAGGAAAAAAAAACCCCAAAACAGAAAAATCACGACTTCTGTAAACTTGCTTTTTCACAACTCCTAAGGGACGAAAGACTAGAAAACTAATGTACAAGCTAGGTAATATTCTAGTAGAAACTATACTTTTAAATTCCTATAATTTTAAATCCTCTGCAATCAAATTTATTCTAATCAGTAAAAGCTATCTTTCAAAATCAGTAAAAACTATTTTTTTAAACAAAAAGTTAAACACAGCTTTTTTAAATATCTAAACTGTTAGTTAATCTTGGGACAGTGGCAACTGCCCTTAGGTGAATAGCACTAGAGTTGCTACAATGTTGTCCCATGACTCACTAAGCCAGCACTGGCGAACCTACAACATACATGTGACAGTGTAAAGTCTGAAATGTTCATCATCATTGGACTAGGCCATGAAAGGCTTTGAGGAAAACAAAAAAATCTACCTGCTTCTTTGTAACAAGTAAAATGAAAAGTAAATGGATTTTCCACTCATGGCACAGATGCTAATTATATAATGAGTATATTCAACTTTAAATGAGTATATTCAACTTTAAACATTGCCAAAGAATACAAAGTATAGACTGGCATGTCAAATTCAGTACAGAGCAATGGAAGGGTGAATAATCTTTCTATGTAAACATGGATTACCATTTAAACTATGAGCTGTCCCTCACATGCTATTGCAGTTCCATTAACTGTATCAACCTGATTTATCTGCATTTCCTTTTGTTGTTGTTGATTTGGTTTGTATTTAAACAAACATCTTTTTTTTTTTTTTAAGGTTTTTTTTTGAGACAGGGTCTCGCTTTGTGGTTCAGGCTGGCCCTGAGCTCAGCCTCAAACTCAGGTCACAGCAATCCTCCTGCCTCTGCCTCCCGAGTGCTGGGATTACAGGCGTGAGCCACCATGCCCGGCACTGGTATGTGGTACTGGTTGCCGCTGGGGTGAGTCTCCACACCCAGTATTGTTATGTGGTTACCGGGGATTGAACCCGGGTCCTTGCGCTTGCAAGACAGGCGCCGAAACCACTGAGCTATATCCCCGGCCCAAAACATCTCTTATTTTTTCACAGCTCAGAAGGCAGAGGGTCTGAGGCCAGAAGGCTAGTATAAAGGAAATTCTCTGTATGTACTTCATGTACATACATGAGATATACAAATTACTCAAACTGTATCAAGGTGGGTGGGGTGAGATTAGGGGAAATAAGCATATGAATTGATGACTATATGTATATAACTGGTATACCAGATGGATTAAGGAAACAGAGTAAAGGGCTGGGGAGTTAGCTCAGTGGTTCCGGCGCCTGTCTTGCAAGCACAAGGGCCCGGGTTCGATTCCCCAGTAACCACATACAATACTGGTTGTGGAGACTCATGCCCAGCCGCAACCAGTACCACATACCACAGTGCCAGGCGTGGTGGCCACACCTGTAATCCCAGCACTCGGGAGGCAGAGGCAGGAGGATTGCTGTGATGTGAGTTTGAGGCCTGAACTACAGCCTGAACTACAAAGTGAGACCCTGTCTCAAAAAACCTTAAAAAAAAAAAAAAAGAAAGAAAACAAGAGTAAATATTGTATGTAGAGAAATAATGATTGAGAATTTTCCAAAATTACTAACATACACTAAATCTCAGTCCAAGAAGCTCAGAGAACATAAACCAAGATAAACACTTTATGAGAGATGGATATGCTAAAGGGGAGTTGGTTAAGAAGGGGAAGACAAGAAAAGATAGGCCCAAACCTAACAGGGTAAGATAGCAATTTCAGCAGATATCTCATCAGAAACTATGAATATCAGAACAAAGTGGAGTTGTATGCTCAAAAATGCCGGGGGAAAAAAAAAAGTCAACCTTTAAGTTATATGTTTCAAATTAATAAGACCTCAGGCAAAAGAAAAAGAGAAATTTATTGCCAGCAGACATACATGACAAGAATGTTAAAAGAGAGCCAAGGATTTAGCTCCGCAGTTCCAGTGCCTGCCTTGCAAGGGCAAGGTCCCAAGTTGATCCCCCGTAACTACATACCACAATGCTGGGAGTGGTGACTCATATACATCAGCAATTAGTACCACATACCACAGTGCCGGGCATAGTGGTTCATGCCTGTAATCCCAGCACTCGGAAGACAGAGGCAGGAGGATTGCTGTCAGTTCGAAGCTTTCCAGCACTACATAGTGAGCTCAGGGCCAGCCTGAACTACAAAAAAAGAGACCCTGTCTCAAAAAAAGATTATCTATATGCAGAAGCAGTGTCCTATAGACTGGAAACATGCATCCAAACATGGAAATAAAGAGTACTAAATATGGGCTGATCTAAGATAAATGTCAACTTTGTATTTTCCTTACTTGCATTTGCTCTGAGAAGAGAGAATTTAGAAATAGAGGCAATGTAAAAAAATAAATAAATAAAATAGAAGCAATGTTTTATATGTTTATATCAGAAGTAAGGATAAATATAAGACAATAGTTTACACTCCTACTGGAAATACATGAAGATTTTTGTTACTTTATATTCCTATCAATTTTTTTT